>JAZGVS010000075.1:0-22611 GCA_037356235.1 Bacterosira constricta
GGAACTTCTCCTGCTCCTCCGCGGGCATCCTTTTCACTAATTTATCCTGGTGCCAGACTTCGTGACTGTTCTGCACTAGGGCGACACAGCATGCGACGTCACACATTGACATCATCGTGAGAAAACTTTGCCCCTTGTTCTTCTTCAACCAGTCATTAAGCATCTTGACTCCATAGATTTTCATCACATACTTTGCAATAAATATACATAACATTTCATGGTTACCCGGGTCAGCCAAGTCAAGATAGTCACGTAGACCATTTGCTAGTGATATGGCGGATGGGCGTAGAGATATCACCTCCTCTCCTATTTCATTTACGAAACAGAACAAAAGGACATATGAGAATAGAGGATGAATCAAAACATGACACATCACAGCACATAACGTACCTTGATATGCTAATCTGCACGCACTGTTGATGTTAGAGCGCATCTCAACATATTTCTTGTTTATCAAAGGACGGCAGCGGGCAGTCTAACTTTTGTCAATACCTTTGCGCACATGGTTAGGGGTTTGTCCGGACTGTATGCCGACCATGTTGGTGGCAAAAACTTGTATACACGGAACAACTTCATACGTAACCAACTGCTCAAATTAACCATATTGGTCACATCCCCCACACCCCAAGCCTTCTTCTTTGATGTGTTATTCCTCCCAAACTTTCTTGTAGCCTGTGTGAGCTTGCACTCCAACTGTACGATCCTTTCCTCCATCTTCAACCTGTCCGCCACCTCTCTATTGAATTTCTCCACGGGGACCACCTGACGCTGTCCCTGACTTTATCTGTTTCCGATGCTGCATGGTTTTAAACCACCCACTTTGTGAATCACGTTCACCGATGACCTACGGCAGTTCTTTTCACTCCCCGTAGAGCTCTTGCTACTCTTCCTATTTCTACTCACCACATTTTTGTTGGCCGGTGCAGTCATCGCCATCAACCCTTCCGCCACTGATTTGGCCTCATTTCCTTTTCCATCTTTACCCATATTCTTCAGGATGATGTTGTGCTTTTTGTTGATAATAATAAATTTATAATGATCTAACATCCCCTACAGCCACACATGAATATTAAATAAATGACAGTGGCAATGACCACATTTCTAATGGTAAATGCATTTTACCCATATAGGTAACTGAGTACAATTGACTACATACCTACCTTGCCAGATTTCTAAATCAATATCATTTTATGGTATAGACCAATGACGATAGAGTATATACTACCTCCCCCCAATGAAATTCAAATGATAGATTAGTTTCTACATTAAATATCTTTCAGTTTCAGTATCACTTCTCCACGATAGAGCACTCCCGCCAACCATTTCTACAAAACCGGATTATCATGTTTCTATCATAGTCTTAGGCACGGACCAATAACCAATGTCCAATCCTTTTTATCTCCATCAACGACGATTCATATCATATTAGGTGGACAGTATAATATCTCTATTACTGTTGTGATTTTTTACGGTGGACCCACTGAATCACACCATTACTACTTTGTCAAGTCTACATGGCATATAAACCAGAGGCGTCTTGGTCATTTTACAAGAATTGTTGCAATCCGCATGTTCAAACGTTTGTTAGAGACCATCTTAAACTCCACATATAGCACAGACACAGAAGGTATCATATATAACCAAGACACAGTAAATGTAGATTGAGTATACCTTCATGCCAACACTGGTGTTTCCCAATGTATTATCTCATCAAATATCTCAGTATTGTTTACCTCATCTTCATCATCTTTTTCTACGCCTACGCCTACATCATCATGAATGCTCCATTGGACATGTCTTTCCCTGGACCTTGCTACGCTTGTAAGAAAGCAAACTACAGCAGCGTTAATGATAAATAATTCATGCAATATCTTCTTCGCTGCACAGAGATTGAACATGACAAACCACGGGGAAGCATCGTCGACTCGAATAAGAGATACCCCACAATCATTTGAACCCAGATTTCATGCTGCCTAGGTTGAGATCAGACGATTACGAGGAACAATTCCATTCAGGTATTCTCAAATCACGTCCAACCATAGATGATTTGCATGGTTTCAATGAATCATCTTGGGACCCTCGTTCTAGGGAATGCTACAACTACTCTCAGGAAGACTACTGCAGGTGGGAATTGGATCCTGATGGCGAAAATGAGTTTGCGCGTAATAATCATGGTTTACCCGGTGGAGACATTCCTGTTAGCACACCGCCATATCAGAATAAGAACTCTGCTCTCCCAGATAACTTCATATTTCAGTCGAAATTGGCAAATATAATGCAGCGACATAAGACTGATATGAAAGTGTTCGACGAGGTAGTTGATCTTGTGAATGACTATACCCAGACTGGCAAATTGAGCACAGACTCACTTCCTCTGACCAACAGGGAATCCTTTCTATCTTCCATTGAGAAGCAGTTTGAATCCACTCACATGAGACCAAACCACATCAATGTCACATTGGAAGATGGCCTATCAGCCACTGTTTCACTATTTGATGTTGAGGCAATGATTTTGTCTCTAATTATGGCTGATGAATTAATGGACCCAACCAACATTGCAGAAGGATATGATATCTACACCGGTGATGGAAACCATGATAGTAACAAGATGTATGACGAGGTTCATACCAGTGACGCATGGGGAAAAGCTTTAGAACTCTTCTGTGGGTCTGATGGCGAATTCATACCACTATCTCTTATTATTTTCGGTGACAAAATGCTCACCGATCTACACGGTGCACTATTGGTCACTCCAATTATATTCACACTAATCTGTTTTAATTGAAAGGCAAGAAACAAGCCAGAATTTTGGTGCGCACTAGCTTACATACCTACCTTGCATCATGGAAGGAGCAAAGCAAATGACAAGAATTCTATGAAGCACTTGAGGAATGAACACCGTTGCTTGGCTGCAGCATTCCAACCGACCAAAAACCTTCATTTAAGAAATGGAATCTCCGCAAAGGTTCGTGATGTTGATGTCGTTGGTAAGATTTAGATTCGCTTCTTCATTGGTGATACACAAGGTAACAATTCATGGCTCAGTCACTATAACACCAGCGGAAAGGTATAGTCTCCATATAAAGATTACGGATGTAACTTTGTAGACACGGCTCACGGCGTTTAGCTTGCGTACGGGCTACGTTCAGCCAGTCAAAGGTCAAATAGTTTTTCTAGATCACAAGCTGCCAAAATTGATGTGGAACATCTCATTTTGTTCAGCTGGTGGTTTACCAGGACAAACATCACGTGTCTCCTATGTTGTACAGGTACACACCCTGCGTTGTATATTCTTTTTCAATTTTTGATATAATAGAAAGCTTTTTCATATGATTGAAGACGACCAGCAACCTTGCTTTGCAGCTTGATGTGCATTCCTTGGCATTGGTTTAGATTGGCCAGTATGAATTTAAATATTACAAAACTTGATCTTTATTTAGAAAGTTTTTATTTTGCGGACTGACAAACATACCAGAATTTCTGGAGCCAGAGCCAGGGAGGACGGGAAAGCTCCATCGCACTCCACCACGACTAAAAACACATCTAAATCTAAAAATCAATGCTCAACCTGGATGCAGCTTGGATATTTTTGCATCTGCATCTATATGCTTTGATTTTGACTGCCATTATTGTTTTTCGTTAGGTTAGTCTGTCTGAGAGTATTTTTCTGAATAGTATTATACTAGTATAATTTTTCCCAATGCAAATCATCATGGTTTATTATGGTAGGTATGTGGATTAGAGTTAGAGTCGAATCAGATTTTTGATATACGGGTCTTGGTATTGGTATTGGCAGTGTTAGGTCTGAGAGTCTTTTGTAGTTGTATGTGTAGGTGTAGATTTAGGTTTCTGTTTCTGTGAACAGACCGAAATACAACTTGAATGCTCTGTTACATGGCTATCATGTTATCCAACATTTCAATTTCAAGTCTCTCTGACCACCACCCCAAGCCCCAAAAGCTAAGCTCTGACTCCGAAAAAGTCACCGAAGTCCCGTATGATTTTATTGAGGAATTTCGTATGTAGAAATAATACTAATGCTACATACGTAAAGTCCACGTTGAATACATACTGTATCTTTCTCATTAATCGGTGACACGCGGACCACGACCACTCAACACTCAACATCCAAAAGATCTGCTCAAGTTGAGACTCCGGATCTTCACTTTTCTCGAAAATTATCGCACCCCCACACCCTTCCAAGATGAGTAGCAAATCTAGTAGCCCCTCCAACCTCAAGCTGGTGAGTAATAGTGTCGTTGTCAACATTTGATTGTTGGTCTGATTGTGTGGAATGGGGATGTGACTGGACGCCGGTCCTTTCCGTCACTGTGATGATAATTTGTACTTAAAATGTTAGGTGTAGTTCGAATTCACTCTTGGTATTGAATCTCTCACCATTATCTCCCATCGCAACTGGAACTCTTATTAGGTTGGCTTGGTTGTCGCCTGGTATGCCGGCAATACGTTCTACAATATCTACAACAAAAAAGCCACCAACATGATCCACGCCCATTGGTTCGTTGCCTGCGCTCAGCTTGTCGTTGGTATTGTATGGAGTGTCATCATGTGGGGCACGGGCATGCGCAAAGTTCCCAATCTTACAGCGGCTGATATTGCGTCGTGTGTCCCTATTGGACTCATGGCGTGTCTTTCTCATGCTGGTTCCGTTTTGGCGGTGAGTTGTGCTCTTTTGTTTTCATGTTGATGCGAGTCAGATTTTTGGCGACTTCTTGGTGAATAACCATTTCTGAACACTTCGTTTTTTGTGTGTCGGGTCACATCCAAATGTCATTTGATTTACAGATGGGAGTTGGGGCTGTCAGTTTCGCTCAGATCGTCAAGGCATGTGAGCCAGTCTTTGCTGCTGTTGTTGGCCTTCTCGTCCCTCCAATGGATATCAAGCCAATGCTCGCTTACGTCATGCTCATCCCAATTGTCGGTGGTGTTGGAATCGCCTGCATCAAAGAGGGAAAAGGAGTGGATATCAACTACACTGCATTCGGGTGGGCCTCCATGGCCAACGTTGCGGCTGCACTTAAGGGAAAGCTTGGTGGTGAGTTTTCCCTGTTTGGAAAATTGTGATACTTGTTGAATTTGTTGACCACGTGTTGTGTGTGTAGGGGGCCATGGAAAATCAATGATGAAGACGATACATCACACGATTAGACTCCTTTGATTGAAATTTTTACAGAATTGATGATATCAATCCATCAGATTGCACGTCAGTCTGAGATTTTCCATTGGTTCCCCCACATTTGTCAATGGTCCTATGAGAACCCTGCTTTTCATTATCTCACTCCTTGTTTCGTCATTTGTGCACATAGGATCTGTGACGAAAGCACTAAAGGCTGACAAATCAAAGAACATGGACAGTGCCAATGTTTATGCCGTCATGAACATTATTTCCTTCCTTTTCACTGTTCCGATGGTGGTGATTGCTGAGATGTCAACTCTTCAGGAGGAATGGGATAAGGCCGTTGATGCTCACGGTGCCCAAGCTCTCATTACCAACATTGCCCTTTCTGGTTTCTTCTTCTACGTTTACAATGAATTCGCCTTTGCTTTCACTGCTAGTGTTGGTGCTGTAACATCATCTGTGCTCAACACTGCCAAGCGTGTGATCATCATTGTTGTCTCCTCCATTGTGTTTGCTGAAGCCATGGAACGCAACACTGTGATTGGATCTGCTGTTGCCATTTGCGGAACTTTCGCATACTCATTGGCCAGTAAGAAGGCAGCGCCAAAGAAAAAGGCTGAATAAATTTCTTTTTGAATGTATAACTCTCTTCAGTGCAATCTCGAGGATTGCAGACAAGTTGTGTAGCTTTCGTTTACGTGAACAATTATGGTGGGATATGATGGCTAAGAACAAGTAAAATCGTAGCCTAATCATAAGTGACCGGTATTAATAAAAGTGAAAACATGATATTTGCTATCTTTTTATTTGGCTGGATGGCTATACTCTAACTATCATCATAAGCTGAATATGGTGTTTTGGATTTCATCCTGTCAATGTGCCAAATCATAATACATACATCGTGTTGGATGGGCAATGAGCGAATTTGATGCCGCAAGCACAATTCGACAGTGTGGAACATAAGTGGATGCCCCCAGACCTCCATGGATTCATCTCACAGGGCTACCTACAGCACCCAACATAGACACGAAAGTTATCAATTTGTCCGGGTCAACTAGATGTTTACTCATTAGCTATTGTTTGCGTTTTCGCACACCTAAATTGCCCCTCAAATTCGCAAGCCAGATGAGGGAAGTGTTTTTCAACATCTCTAAATGCGGCCTGTCAATAATATGATATCTAGCACACCATCCGAATGCACCACAAGTGGGGTATTTGAACTTGTCAAATCATATTGATTAATTTTTAGGTACATAACACAATTGTGCAGGTATCGAATCGTGTACAATGGTCACTGGAAAGTTTTTGTGATTTACGCTTTTTCTAGACTTTGAGCTTAGTATTTTGAATGATAACTCTCAGTGCAAAGTTTCACACAGCAGACAGACTAAGCCTTCGTCTTTTCAGAAGGCGGTAAGACCTCCAACCGCAAAGCCTTCAAGACCTTTCTTAATAGCACTTCTGTTTCTGCCACAACCTTCCTTGTCTGATCCAAATAATCGTCAGTTGCGTCCTTGCTTCCATTTGGATTCGCCTCGCCCCAACTGCTAGTATACGCAAGCAACGATGTCTGATCCGCCTTATCTCGATACTGCTCCACTATATCCACATAGTCTGCTTCATCCATCACAGAATCGTCCACGAGAGGCACCGCCCTAAGCATCAATGCATCAGCATGGAACAACGGATCTGTCGTTGATTTATACCCTAAGTAATCTTGAACAACAAGTGGATTTTTATCGCAGAAGCCACCTCCACCCCCGTCAGTGCGGACGACTTGCATTGATTCGGTTTTTGACATGGCCTTATTGTTGCATTGTTGTGTCAGCTTGTCCCAATTTTCTAACAAATATTGAACCCGGGAATGCCCCAATTGAAGCCGTTTCAGATCTGCTGGGGTGGCAACTACCGCAAAGGATGCGCTGGGCATTCCGATCAATATAGAAGACGCCATTAATCCCTTGGTAGCCAGTTGAAAGATTTGTCGCCGGCTCATCGGCGAAGGTGCGGATACCTCGTCATCATTCATGTTGTTTTTCGCATAGTGTAGCCTAGCACCGTTCGATGCTTGGGCAGCAGATGAGTTAGTGCGCTGGAATGGCCGAAGAACTGTAGACGATGGTTGGAATGACCAGCTGTATGGAGCGGTGCATAGAAGGAGAGTGATCGCGAGACGTAGTGTCATCATGGTGGGTGATGCTTATGATTTTAGGAGGAGTATTGTTTATGTTTTGAGATGAGTGTGGCAATTCCTTTGTCTTCTTCGATGGTGACGTTCTACCATGACCCATGACGTTTGACCTCGTTTGACTGAGCGAGATGAATGTTCGCCTATGTTCGCGATAGGTTCTCGTACTCACCTACACCCAAACTGTGTACAGTATCGCTAATTGCCAGCAGCAACCTATTATCGCGTCAGCTCACTGCTCACACAGCTCGTTTCATCGTCATCTCTCATCTCGCTCTCTCATCAGTCATCTCGATAAGAAAAGATAGCAATGCCGATGAACAGAATTGTGGCATAATAGGTCATAACAGGTTTAGAAAATTCACGTAACAAAATGCAGAGAATACAGCATGAGCTTCGGCGGAGTCTCTCGTTGCGAAAATATGCCAGAGCCCTCTTTTCTTCTGAAAGCCCTTCAAAAGCGATCACCAAACTTTTTCCAGAAGAGCTCAATATCATTTACGATTCCAAATGCAACATTTGCAAGTTGGAGATGGATTTCTTGGCTCGCCGAGATGAAAAGCTCTCAATATCTGCACCAAGAAAGCTTAGATTGACTGACATAGAGAACGAGAATTACGATCCAAATGACCCTTCCAACGGCGGTGTATCTTACGAGAAAGGTATGGCAGCCATCCATGCTGTTACTGCCGAAGGGCGTGTCATTGAGGGGGTCCCCGTCTTTGGGAAGGCATATGAGCTTGTTGGCTTGGGCTGGCTGTTTAAGTTTACGGAATGGCCAATACTGAAGCCAGTGGTGCAATGGGGGTATGAGATGTTTGCCAAATACAGAACAAACATCACTAGAGGATCCAGTTTGGGCAACCTGATTGAAGTCCATCATGAGAAAAAGGCGATCCAAAGAGATCAGCAGGAAGAATGTAACAGCTGCGATAACATAAAAAGATAATTCAATTTAATATTTGCTAATTAGCACCACTTGATGTTTGTTAGATAACACTTTCTCAAAAACGGTTCTAATGCCAGTCTACATTATGTCCATGGTCCTTTACAAAAGCAATGTCACTGGATTCTCCACATGGTTCTTAAATGCAGACAACCACTGTGCCCCCACAGCACCATCCACCACGCGATGGTCACAACTCAAAGTAGCTGTCATCATCACACTCTCCTTGTAAATTTCTTCACTCTCAGCATCATCGTTGGGCACAATTCGATTTTCAATCACGCCCAATGCCAACGCACAGGCTTGCGGTTCGCGAATGATGGGAGCACAGCTCTTCACTCCAAACATGCCAAGGTTGACCAGTGTGAAGGTACCAACATCCCCAAATCCAGGCACAGTTGTTGGGTCGCTACCCTCTCCCCCTTCCACAACCGAAGTGGCTGTGGCTACATCATCTGACACGGCCTTCAGTCCCTTGCGTCCAACGTCGCGAATTACTGGAGCATAGAGGCTAGATCCATTTCCAACAACGACATTAATATCGACAGAGTCGTACACTCGAACAAAGCTATCCATCCATGAGGCGTTGGCAGCGGGCACAGTCTTCATTGCCGCGGCAGCCGCCTTCATTAGCAGATCGTTCACTGTAATTCCGCCATCGTCCTCATCTAACTTCATGGTAGAGTTTAAGCTCTTACGAAGTTCCAAAACAGAATCCAATGTCAAGTCAATGGTTAGGTAATAGTGAGGAACGTTCTGTTTCGAAGAGTGAAGTCGTGATGCCAATTCACGCGCCGAATCGGGGAGAGAGTAATCTGTGAATCCAGCCCCGACAACTGGTGCTGGGATAGGAGCTGCTGGGGCTGCAGCTTGAGTGGCAACAGCAGCAGCAGCCACAGGTTCGGCGGCAACAGCAGCCGCAGGTGCGGTGGAAGGATCATAATCCAAAACATCCTGGGCAATAACTCGTCCCCCAGGCCCAGTTCCTACAATTCGAAGGGCTGTAATTTCACCATATCCCCTTTCTTTGGCAAGCGTGTGTGCACGGGGTGAGGCGAAGACACGATCTCCCGTTGGTGCTGCTGCTGCCGGAGCTGCAACTGGCGTAGGTGCAGCCACTGCTGGAGCAGGTGTTGGTGCCGCTGCAGGAGGCGCCTCTACTACTGCTGGTGCAGCGCTTTCTACAACATAATCTTTAAACGCCGCCACGTCTCCTTCCTCCTCCACCGTGATCAACATTGGTGTACCACAATCAAACTCGCCCGCCCCAGCTTCGATAAAGATTTTCGCAACCACGCCATCATCCTGCGCCTCAAAATCAACTGTGGCCTTGTCCGTCTCGATGGAACAAAGGGAATCACCAGCTGCAAAGGTGGATCCCTCCTCGACATTCCAGCCGGAGATGGATCCAGATTCCATCGTGGGTGATAGACTGGGCATGCCGACGACCTCGTGTGATGGATAGTCGGCAAACCATCGCACGTTGACGGAGGATGCTGCGAAAAATGAAGTATTTACAGTGTTCGATGAGGTTATGGAAGATCTGCTCAGCTGATGCGACCGATTTGCCGCTCGGGCGAGCATATTCCTTGCCAGGGAGGTCGCCATGGTGTTGATGGTTATCTAGTAGGTAGTTATAAGAAATGATGATGGTGTGGATCTGGTGTGGATGGCGTGTGATGGAGCCGATGGAGATGGAGGCAGGAGGATCGGGAGTCGGGAGTCGGGAGGATCGGAAGTTGTTGGAAGAAGTGCAAACTGGAAACTGGGGTGCAAAATCGACAAAGGAAAGCGCGCGGAAGCCCGCGCCCAAAGCCAACAGCTGCACTCATGACGCACAATGGCCAGACTATCATTATCTATCTTCTTGATCTTTGTGAGAAAATATTGGTCGCTAAAAGAAACTAAAAGACATGCGGTACTCGCTAAATAACCCTTCCCTGCCGGCCGGCGGCCGACGGCCGATGCTTTTAAGACATAGGTCAGGTTCCGCAATTTCCGCGCCGGCCTGCCTTACCGTTGAGCGGGGGAACAGGGACCGGATAATGGTGGGAACTAGTACAATATTCATGCTATCACAAGACAAGTTCAAAAATTCATGTGTATCACACATAGAGATACCTCCATTACTTCCGTCCGTATCGTGATTAGATTTCCCCCTAAGTAATTTTTCGGCCAAGACAGGCCAAACCTGAAGATACAAAAAAACTATGTACTCCTACATACTCTAGCTCGGTAGGTAGTAGCTCTTGCTAAAAACAACTGAGGAACAATCGCAACAACATCAACTTAAGTACATCAACCCCATGACCGACGTCGACAACAGCAACAGCAACAGCAACAGATAAGAATTAGGTAATCGATGCAAGCACTCCTCCCAGCGTCCTGGTCTTGGGTCTTTGTTTGGGTCTACACAGCCAGCACAGAATTTGTGCCACAGCGATAATTCTGAAACGATGAGCGGCAACCGTAGGATGAGCGGCAACCGTAAGGCAGAAAGAAAAGCCTCCTACGCGCAACCGAGCATGGAGGATAATAGTTATAGCGTTAACGTTAGTGGTAGTAGACAATGTGATGTCTCGGTCCTGTCCATGGCGGATCCCATGCCGACGGTAGTTACCGCTACTCCTCTTCCAATGGGTAAGGAGCCATCGGGGACAAGATTATCGGTGCAACCTTCTGAATTGGCGGGTAGTCGCAGGGGCTGCAACGGAAGATCCCCAAACTCTGATCCCAGGTTGTCAGATCCCGGTCGGTTGACAGACTTTCATGGGCCCATGGGGACGACTGGAAAGGATCCAAGAAGAATGGATAGCAGTAAGTGCAATTTCACTCTACAGGACCGTATGTTTAGTATGGCCGTTCCTCATCAATTCTGTATTATGTGTTTCATACCACCAGAGCATATCTCAGACCTAGTAAACGAAGGTTACTCCACAGGACTAGCCCATGCCCTATCTGAAAATGCCGAGAGGTGTGACTTTCGATTTTGGGTCGTAGATAACAGTGGTTCAATGCAGATAGGGGATGGCCATCGGATTGTAGGGGATGGTGGTAAGTCGAAGGCGGTGGCATGCACCAGGTGGGAGGAAATCAAGGACACCGTAAAATACCATGCTCATATGGCGTCGGTGATGGACTGTCCGACTATTTTTCAGGTAAGTGTATTTTCTCGATTGTAATACGTGTAGGTTATTGAGATACGAAGCATCTAATGGATTGTTTGCAGCTCCTCAACGACCCTGGACTTCGCACAGTTCCCTACAAATTCAGTGTTTGTGAGCACGGAGCAGCTCATGCTTCAGAGGAAGTTTCGCAAGCGATTGACATTATGAGAAAAGTGAGTCCGAGCGGTGTAACTCCTTTAACCCAACATATTTGGAACATTGTAGATCACATTTCAGCTATGGCTGATCAACTGAGGAGGAGTGGAAAGATAGTTGCTATAATTTTGGCAACAGATGGTATGTATTTACTGCTCTTTCAAACAAATTACCTTGTATTTTATGATGCGCCTCAATCAAAAATCAACCATGTGCCTCAACAGGACTCCCTACAGATGAACTCGGATATGGGGGCGCAGATATCACTGATGAAGTAAGTGTGCACATTTTGTTTATTTGTTGTTACCAGTTTTCTGATACCTCTCATGCCAATCGCGATTGATGTCAACTTGCAGTTTATTCGCGGTTTGAGATCATTGGAAGCTTTACCTGTCTGGACTGTGATCCGGCTGTGCACTGATGAAGTTGCCGTGAGACAATTTTACAATTCGCTTGATACTCAACTTGAAATAAGTGTGGAAGTCCTCGATGACTATTTGGGCGAAGCTCGGGAGGTTTACAAACAAAATCCATGGATCACTTACTCTATGCCTCTTCACAGATGCCGGGAATTAGGTTACCACGATCGACTTTTTGACATGATAGATGAGCGCCCTCTCACCGCAGGCGAAGCACGGAGTTTCTGTTGTTTAATCTTCGGATGTGGCGAGAATGACATGCCAGATCCAGGGATGGATGCCTCGGCATTTCTGAAGTCGGTAAAAATTAACTTGGAAAGGGAAAGCCTTCAATGGAATCCAATGAAGAAAAAGATGACTCCGTGGATACTGATCAAGGATCTGAAAAAGTCATTTTCCAATCGAAATTGTGTGATCATGTAGTGTTGATGTCAGACGTTATCTCCAGTTCTATTCATGGTGGTATATTTCATTGTATTATCTTTTCCATTAGTGTATGGGAGAAAGCTAAATGTTAAGTGCTCTTATTGTCGTAAAATCAAATACTGATATCTGTGCCCTTGTAATCTATGTGCAGTATTGCCCAAGTTGACCATCTCTATATGTATCAAGAGGTATCGCTGTTGCCCAAACTTGACCATACTATTTCCAAGCATCTCGTGAAGAATGTATTGAAGCGGGGGAAATATTACAAAGTGTATGATACTTCTCTGCCATGGATAGTGCCCCACCCAAAAAAACTTGATCAACTCTGGGTACACCATTACCATTCAACAACTTTTGCCACTCAACTAACTAGTCAATGCTTTAAACAAAATTATGTTCAATTATCCAAAAGTCGACAATAATCAATCTACTCGAACAATTTGCCTCTATCTATCAATGGAACCATGGTCTTACTATTGTACAAAGAAAGAGTTCTTGAGCTTCTGAATAAACGATGCCCCAGAATCACTCCCTCCTCCATCATCCTTCACCGTATCTAGTAGCTTTATCATAGCATACTTGGTTATCCGAGACTCTTTCAAAAAGAAACCCGATGTATCATACCGCCGACACGTGGGATCCGCAAACACAAATTCCCATCCACGACGTTTATAAAATTGAATTGCACTTGGATTGTCCTCTTCCACTTGGAGTACAATTTCTGTATGGCCCGCGTTCCAATTGCGTACGGCTTCTTCGCAGGCATCGAGGAGTTTGGATCCGACACCACTTTGTCGGGCGTATTCAACTACTGATAGGTTGCCGAGGTAGGGGCGTGGTTTTTTTCTTGCGTCTCGTTTTTCGTAGTTTCCGCCGAGGCCGAAGGTCTTTTCGGTTACTTCGCAATAGCCTATGATTTCGCCAGTCATGTACCCATCCCCACCATCTGATAATTGATCTGCGTTGTAAATTTGGTTATCAGCGAGGTCGTCTACTCTATTTCCATTGATTTTTGTTGCTGACTCAGCTGGCACAGGATACACCCGTCTGGCCACAATCAAATCCACAAACTGATCTTTTCGAAATGCATTCCGTGCTAGAATATCCCCCTGCTGAGAATTGCGTAGGTACGCTAGTTGAAGGGATTTCCATGGCGTTGTCTGTTTCTTATTGGCTTCTCCATTTTCTTTTGCTTTTGCAGCCTCGGCCTCCTCTTGTTCGTTGAAAAACACATCAATGCACAAGCGGGTAATTTCTTCAATTTCACTTTTGTTGCCCCGGCCGATTTTCTGTATTATGAATGGAATGCGTTGCTCGTTCGATGAAGACGCTTGATTGTTGCCATTGTTGTCATTCTGAGCATCATCGTTACTTTCCCATGGCATTCGGAGACTACCCAGTATTGTATCTTTGGCTGCAAGGCCCAGGGACGAAGATGGTGCTCTTATACCTGGCTTCCCTCTGCAGCTGCCAGACGGCACACCAAGCGAAGAAAATGAAGGGGCAACCCAAGATGTGACGGTGTGCGGGGAAGCACTGGATGCGCCAATGATGCTACAGACTAGAACGAAAAGCCACATCGTGTAAAGCACAATTATGCGATGATGGTATTCATTCATTCGTATTTATGCTGCTATTGTACTATGGTCGATTGGTATCTATTGGTATTGTGGCGTGGTGAGGAAAAACAATTTGGAGTCAGCGAGCCGCCGAGGTGGTATTGTACCTGATAATAGATCATGGTCGCCGCCATAGGTATCGTAGGTCGCCGCCGCCGCCTGCTGCATTATTTTTTTAGGGGGTTCTATTGCAGCGGGCTTTGGCGCGCCAATGTCAGGTCCGGTAAGTAGGAATTAGTATAGTACGTTGCAGCGAGGATACGACCGCCGACATCAACACATCACGGGCCAAATCAAATCCACTTGACACTTTTGACAAAAGCACGAAGCCGCGCGCACGAGGACGAAGACGAAGCACATCTAACACTAACAAAATCAAACAATGAAGATGGCCTCTCTCTATCCCGTCGTTGCAATAGTGGCAGCATCAATAGTATCAACGAATGCCTTCGTCGCACCTACTCGACGCATCGCCTCAACCTCAATCTTGCAATCGACATCACCCTTGACACCATCTGCATCCGCATCATCATTGTCGCGACGACAATCATCATTTCCCTCACGAACAATCACCTCTCCTAGAATTCAGCGCACTTCCCTCTCTGCCGCTGCCACATCACCCACAACACCCACATCCCAAGATGAATGCGACGTCCTCGTCCTCGGAAGTGGCCCAGCAGCACGAGCCATTGCCACCCTCCTCGCCTCCCCCACCGGCAATGAATCCTACGATATCCTCCTAGCCGACGCAAACTACGATCGAAAATGGATTCCCAACTATGGAGTATGGCACGATGAATGGCAATCCATCAAAGATTTATATTCGTCCTTCCAACAACCAATCGGATCGGAATGTGTTGATCGTTTATGGGAAGTTACCGATTGTTTCTTTGGGGGCAGCTTTGACATTCCTGTGGAGAGTCGAATGCGTTTGGAGAGACCATACTGTCGTGTGGATCGGGATGCGTTGAGGAGGACACTCAGTCCAAAGGAGGAGGTGGATACGGAGAATGAGGGGGAGGGCAAGGCGAATTATAGGGTGACTCGTGCCAATCACATGTCACGTGCTACATCATTGAATATCTACTCACCACCCGGATCAATGGTGCATGATGAATCGGGATCGACAGTGCTGCTTCAATCGAAGGATGGGGATGTTAGCCAGGTCCGTGCCAAGCTTATTGTGGACTGCACGGGTCACGAATCACGAATTGTATTGAAGGATGATCGTATGAAATCCATCCCTCCTGGGTTTCAAATTGCGTATGGGGTGCTGGCTACGGTGGATGAGAGTAATATTCCCGACAAAGATTTTGCAGGGCCATATTCCAAGGAGGCAATGACACTCTTTGATTATCGTACGGATCATTTTCCAATTGGTTCCAATGAATTGTCCAAGGCGGAGAATGCCCCGACGTTCATGTATGCCATGCCACTGGATTCCAACCGTATTTTCTTCGAGGAGACTTCTCTTGTGGCCCGTCCTGCAGTATCGTTCCAGGAATGCAAGGAGAGGTTTCTCACACGTATGGAGCATTTGGGCATTACGATAACCGACATTGAAGAGGAGGAGTTTTGTTACATTCCAATGGGAGGGGCATTGCCCGCGAAGGATCAACGTGTGGTGGGATTTGGTGGAGCAGCGGCCATGGTTCATCCGAGTACGGGATATCATTTGTGTAGGGCCATGATGGGTGCGGGGAGTATGGCAAAGGTGATTCGTGAAGAGTTAGAGAGCAGAAAGAGCAGTAGCACTAGTTGGAATCCGGATAGGGCAGCAGCGCGTGCGTACGATGCCATTTGGTCACCGAGCAACATCGCCCAGAGGAACTTTGCAGTGTTTGGTGGTGAATTCCTAATGAAGCAGAAGGTGGAAGGATTGCGTGGATTCTTTGATGGGTTCTTCAAGCTTCCGTTGAACCAATGGGGTGGATTCTTGGCGGGATGGCCGGGATTACCTAATAATGAGGCTCATGAAACTTGGTGGGCGCGCTTGGTCTTTGGTTTGACGTTTGTGTCGAAACTTCCCGTGCCAGTGGCGTTGGATATGCTGGGGAGCATTGCAGCTTATTCGATTACAGAGGGTGTACCATTGCCGCAATCGGTGTCGCCACTGCTTGGGTTGCCGGACGGGTATGGGTACAAGGAGAAGGCTGCAGTGGTAGGGGATGTAGCTGCTAAAGCGGAAGCTCGAAAGATGATTACAGAGTCGAAAGTGGAGGATCTTGTGCCTGTGGATTTCGATGAAAAGGTGTCCGTCGAATAGGTATAATCAATTTTATTTTTCAACATGTCTACCTACAACCCTCTACAACCACTTCTCAATTTGCCCAACTGCCTTGATTTGATATATGGAATTGTTATTAATTCAATCATGGAGAAAGATGACAGCAGTCAAAAGCAGCAGTGCTCAATTTCTAACGCGCTAAGTAATGGACTTGGTCATTGTTGTTTGCAATTGGAATTTTGTCTCATATATGAATCTATGTTATATTTTAGTATCTAGAAAACCAATTGATCGAAGAGCGTCTTCTCTTTCCTTCCTCATTGATGGTTTGTTCCCTTGCAACCTTGCTTTTTGATGCTGACACCAATTGTACAAAGGCGGATTATGGCTTTGTTTTACATTGAATGATCCCCATTTTTCTTGATATTCTTTCAGCTCATTCAACCTCATCTGCCAACGGTCATCTGATGCAGAAAGGATTCTCCGCCCTAGTTCAAATTCAAACCCTATATTCTTGAGCAGTTCTAGCCGTGAGGGTGTCATGCCAGATTGTTTCCCTTTTCGATACGAGCTGTAATGTGCCCTTTGATTAAATACCCACAATCCTAGTCCTCCATAAGACATGGGCACATTTACGTCATTGTGTTTCACTTTGTATAGTAAAAGTTCATGATATTTCTGATTCCATTGCCACTGGTGGACATCCCAAACGAATCCGAGTCGATCCAGACTACTCACTCTCTCCTGAGATAGTAGCCCATCACTCTCAAAAGATGACCCCATTGTCCCCTTTTCTTTCATCAAATGTCTTTGGGCACGAACCCAAGATCCTAATGGGCCATAGTTCTTTGGAACCACACAGTGTCCATGCTTAGGAATCAAAGATTTTTTTGCCACTGGCATTAGTATTGGCAAACATTGTACCATATGCAAGAGTTGACAATTGCGATTCTCACCTCATCTTTGTACTCTACAAGTTCTTTATACCGCTCTTCCCAAGTGGCACGACGATTTCCAACTGATCTCGCCCGAGGTTCGTCAAACATGCTTCTGCAAAAACCAACGTCCTCCAAGGCGATGAGTCGATTCTCGGGTAATATTCCTGATAGAGTTTCAGCATCCACGCCGGTCGCAGCTGCTTCCAAATATTTCCGGTATTGCAGCTCATATTTTCGGACCCAGAGTGCCAGCTGACCATTCATACAGCGAGGGTCTATATTACCATTCACTCCTTTCAAGATGCGAAGCTGGCCCAACTTTTCCTCAAATTGTCTTTCTCGAACGTCCCATACAAAGCTAATTTCATCCATTTTGTGCACTCTTTCCTCAGTCAGGATTGTTCTGGGAGCCTCGTCTTTTTCCCAGTTCGTCTTTTCTTGCTTGGCCCGGTATTTTTTATACTCGATCCTTTGCTTTTCTACCCATGCACCTAACCGTCCATTCGATCTCGGCACTACACAGTGCCCGTTTGTCTTTCGGAATCCACACCTAAATGGGGAAACAATGAAATGAGTTCAGATTGAAAGATTTGCGAGTGAAATATCATTTATCAAAGGTGAGCTTACAATTCATCATAGCGAATGTTCCAAGTATGTCCCATTGCATCCCATACAAAATCAATAGCATCCAGATCGTTCTTTCGTTGGGCGGTCATGGAAGTGCTTGGTAATGTTCCATCTCCGTCCTTATTATCCCCCCCTTTATTGTGGATTAAATCATTGCGCAATAAATATCTAGCATGCTCAATCCTTTGTCTGTTGACCCAAGCACCCAATGGCTTCTCTGATTGGGGAACGTTACAATGGCCATGGGTATCTTTGTATGTGCAGAGAAGGGCATAGCTTTCTTCCCAACTTCTACGCCGCTTGGCTGATTTGGTAGTAACGCTGGTGGAATCGCTCTCCCTCTCCTCAGAAGCGCCAAGAGGGGCTATCGCTCTACTCTGTTGTCTCCATCGAAGTTGATTCAGTTGCGCTTTCTCCCGATGACGATTGGTCAAAGCTGATCTTGCCCCGCCGACGCAAAGTGAATTGATAAACGATGCACCACACTGGAGAGAGGAGCTAGCCACGGTCGCCGGGAGCCATTCCAAGGCGGACAAGATGGTAATCGCCACTATCACATTCACCATTAAGCTAGACCATCAAGTTAAATCCGACAGCCCACCACAGATTATTTCGAATTTTATTAGAGGAGCACTTTTGAGTTTTGAGGGGCAGACAGAGAGCAGGTATGTAGGTACGAAGGTACGTATGGATAGGTAAATAGGGATCCCTCCCGCCATCAAATTCAACCGCGACGTCATCGAGAATCACCGCCGCCAGCCACGCACTACAACATAGGTACCTAGAGGTACAATACGACAAAGCAAGCCATAACACATAACAACAACAGCAACAACAACGTAAAATTCAACACCACGGACACAAGCAGAAGCGAAGCATCGGCGGCAGATAATGCTCGACTAGAGCAGAACGATTTCTTAGTGAAAAGTAACTGAAGACCTAGGCAAAAATGATATCCAGATATTGCATCCCTGAACTCCTCGCCTTGGGCGCTCTGCTGGCAAATCTCCAACTCCAAGGCTGTTCAGCAGCTGCATTCAACTGTGGTCCTAAAACAATTTCGGGCCAGTCTCGAAGGAAACCGCCAACAACGCCTGTAAGATGCAGTGCACCTGGTAATAGTATGATATATCTTCATGCGCGAAATGCTGTGCAACAACCCCTGTTCGCAACAATTAATGGAAAGCAAGAAGACAGTGCAACATCAAAACGCAAAGGAGTGCTAAACATGCTAAGTCTACGCAAAATGACTTCTAGCAAACATGCACGAAGAATGGTCCCAAGCGAAGCTGAAGACGGCACCAAGTCAAAAGAGGATGTCCAAAGCGAAGCAGGTCCATTCCACGTCACCAGTGTCGATGAGTTGAATGATTACTACAATGATGAACGTGGCCGTTTTCGCAAAAAAAAAGGTGAAATTGACTATACTGCGATGTTGGCCTCTCTTGATGTGAAGGGTGACACTCAACTTATTGGATCGCCTGATCATAAGGATGTGGTGCACCCAGTGGTGCAAATGGTTCATGAAAGGAGACGCCAAATTGAAAAGATCAAGGAATCACAGTCACAAGAAAATGATGCTGGACAATCATCTTCTGATGCTGTAACCGTTACCAATAAGCGCAATGTACATCGTACATTACCCCCAGATGATGGTTTCAAGGTTGCTCTCGCCGTAGAAGGAGGAGGTATGCGTGGATGTGTTACTGCAGGAATGGTAACAGCCATTCATCATTTGGGATTGGAGGATACAGTCGATTGTGTTTATGGATCAAGTGCAGGGACTGTGATTGGAGCGTATTTTATTACACGACAGTTGCCGTGGTTTGGGCCGGAACTTTATTATGATTCTTTAACTACGGCGGGAAATACTTTTATCAATAGTAAACGAATTCTTCGAGCGGTGGGGCTTGGGCTTTTGAATCCACGGCTGTTGAAGGATGTAAGTGTAGGATTGAGATTGCTTCAGTTTGAATCATTGCATACGTTATCTCACTTTGTTTTGAATTGAACTTTTGCAGGTCATCTTCCGTCGCAATAACGGAAAGCCAGTGTTAGACTTGAACTATCTGCTAAACACAACGATGCAAGAAAATAAGCCATTGGATTGGGAGACGTTTGAGGAAATGCAAAAAGTTCAACCCCTAAAAGTGATGGCTTCAGGGCTGAAGAGTGAAAGGGCATTTATTATGGATATGGAAAAGGGTTCATTTTCCAACATTGAAGAGATGGCATGCTGTATGCGAGCAAGTTGTCTCCTTCCGGGCGTAGCTGGTCCAGTGATGAACATGAAATCTCCAGATAAAGATGGCAAGCAACAGTATGACATGAAACCGAGGAATAATCAGAAAGGAGATGACTACGAGCCATTGGCAGACGCTTTATTATTTGAGCCTTTGCCATATAGAGCTGCAATCTCAGAAGGTGCAACACACGTCATTTGCCTCCGCTCGAGACCTGATGGTGTAGATGTGACAGGCAAGAGTTCCATCTTTGAGAGGATGATAGTTCGGAGATTCCTCCTGCGTAAGAACCGCCTGAGAAACGCTTATGAATACATGAGGAAGCACTTTCACAAAAGGCTATACGCAGAACAAGTCCTTGAACTGAATGAAGCGGCGAATGATTTGAATAGACCGTACTCAGATATTAGTAAGCCCCATGTGCTTGCTATTGCTGCTCCTCCTGGATCACCTGAAGTTGCGCGGTTAGAAACAGGTAGAGAGGCAATATTTGAGGGTGTGCGTAGAGGTTTTGCCCGCTGTTATGATGCTTTAGTAGAGGATGCTGACCAACGTGGAAAAGGAATGGAGGTTGCCAAGGAAGTGTTCCCAGATGACATCTTGAACTATGATCCAGTTCTATATACCTCGAAAACGGAATCAGCGTACGAGGCATATCTAAAGGATTCGAAGAATGACAATAGGGAAAAGACATAAGCGGACTTCCACCCTTCAGACCTTGGATCTAACACTCTAGATCCAAGCTTCAGACGATGCATTGAAATGATAATATTCACGTCGTTGTAACCAATTATTTGAGAAAAAATGCTGTCTGTTATTAATACAAACTCATTAGCCATCTCTACCTAAATGTATTCCCCCCCATTCATATCGAACTTCCTTTCTGTCTGCATTATCAGAGGACAAAACAACACACACACACATTGACCAATGCTCCCACACCAAGCTCTCTCAGTTTCCAGTAGGCAATCCATTTGGACCCACCTGATTCCTTTGCGCGAACCGCGCCGCACGAGAGCTAGGCTTCAAAATCTGAAACGAGCACATCAAATTCTCATCCACCGATATCATACCCCCCGCATTATCAAATTCACCGCAATAATTAGGCGCCGAGAAGAGAGTCACAAGACGTCGTCCCGCAAAAAACTCATACCCATCCTCAACCACCTGATGTGCCCTCACCAGCAAATCAAGATCATGCTGCTCCAAAAACGCAGCCACGACATCAGCACCAAAGACAAAGCTCACGCCCCGATCATTCTCCGCCCACCCATTCACGCCCGTGTCCGGGTCACTCCAGAGCAAATCGCACATGAGACCCACGTCGGGAACATCGCACGGTCGATGCAAATCGGCAATCTGCTGCAATCGTTCCATCTCCGGACTGAGACCACCGTGCATGCACAATATCTTCTCGTCGACAATAGCGCTAATGGGGAGGCAGTTGAACACGTCGCTAAACACCTTCCATAATCGTATCGAGTATCGACGTTTGCACTCGTCGTAAAAACCGTATATTCGATTGATCCCGGCCGATTCGTGGTTGCCGCGTAAAATGAAGAAATTTTCGGGATACATGATTTTGTAGCAGATTAGGAGGCAGACTGTTTCGAGGGATTGTTTTCCCCTGTCCACGTAATCTCCCAGGAAGAGGTAGTTGCTTTCAGGGGGGAAGCCACCGTATTCGAATAAACGTAGGAGATCAGTGAATTGACCGTGGATATCACCGCAGATTTTGAGAGGGGCCTCAAGCTCTAGCAGCATGGGCTGCGCTAACAAAATTGGGCGGACTCTTTGACAGAGTAATTTTATCTCATTCTCGGCAAGGCTGGCTAGCGTTCCCGGGGGCGAGCCACGCAGGCCCAATAGACGCTGAGCGATGGATTGGATGGGTTCCATGGAGGGTTGGGAAGGTGCAGGCGTGGCAGCGTCGGCATGGTGGATTGCTGTTTGGGGTTGCTGGCTGCCTGCGAGAGTGCTCGCCATTGTCGTTGCTGTTCCTGTGGATGGCGTTGAGGAGGTCGTGCTGTTCGCATCAACGGCCATAGTTGCAGTTGCCTCCTGAGAAACACCCTCTGGCTGCGGTACTGAATTTTGTTCAGAAACCTCCATTGATGTAGCTTCTCCTTCGCTCCCTGGTGATGCCATGATTATTGTGCTCTCTTGCAGCGGCAATGTCGATGGAATTGTGCAATAGAAATGCGCTGCCAGCGGTTGGTCCGTCGTTTGTCGTTTGTCGTTTGTGACGGCGTGCGGCAGCCGGCAGCGCTAGGTAGATACCTCTACTCTCTAGATAGGTGGTACGATAGGATAATATGTAGCGCGCGCGGCATGCATCCAGCGGTTGTTGTCTGATGTCTGATAGATAGATGTTGTGGCGGGCGATCTCTCTCTCTACTACGATACTACATATCTAGATAGTAGGTATTGTAGAGGTATCGTAGGTAGATCATCTCTCTCTCTAGATAGATACGATACGATATCGTAGAGAGAGGGCCGGCGCAATCATGACGGC
>JAZGVS010000076.1:0-22400 GCA_037356235.1 Bacterosira constricta
ATCGAAATCAATGTTAATTCCTATATAATAATAGTCTAATCAAATATATGGCAGCAGGCTGGTATCTACTTGTAGAGAACAAGAAGCCTGCTAGAATCTGGCAGGAAAATGAGAAACCTGGTAGCCGAGGGGGGGGTGTCTTGAGACAGAATGGCAGGCCTGGAAGACCACACAAGGGAGAAAAACACTGGTAGAACATCACCTAAGGCTTCAATTTCCTGGCTAATACCTGGGATCCACGTAGAGCGACATACCAAGCTTGATCAGGCACCCTGGAATAAAGGGGGCAAACTCCCCTAGTAGATCTTAGGGGCTTTTTAACTGCCAGCCTCCCCCTCCCCCGGGTTTCTTCGAAGCAGTGGTGGGACTTAGCGGGCTGTACCCGCTTTTTTTTCTTTAAAACTTGTCCACCAGCATACACCAAAGGCCAATATCGGTTTCTGGATGGTGCCAGTGGATACTTTTACATAAAAAATGCGACTATTGTAGCCATATTTAATCAATGCTTAAGCGCAATCAACTAAAAGTTTTAATTAATCATATTGGATTCCAGCATATTGAACTAAAAGTATTCATGATCTTAGCCTATCTTAGCCTGATCAGAAGAATAGCAGAAAGAAGTGGGTGGGCCTTTAGGGAAGCAACAAAAAATGAAAGAGATGACAACACGATGACGATGATCTTTCATTTTGTTCCACTTCTGCCACCCTCGCGGCACCAATCGATCCTCTCAACTGCCAACATCGCCATCACAGCACACAACTCTGATGTGTGACAAAAACACACCAGCTGCCTTGGCAAACCACCACTGCTATGACTGTCTCTGCTCTCCGTGTGAGCTGTGCTGACGCCGACGTCTTTGACGGCCTCTTTGTATACATAATTGCCATCCACTGCCATAATATCTCGGGGCATCAACGGTGACGCCTCCGCACATACATTGGCAGAGATTGGGAGTTCGCAACAATTCCCCAAGCATCGCGCTTTGTGTTGGCATCTTCAATTATGAACAGCCTTTCAGCACTGCACATCCCACGGCTATATTGCATGCCCGTTTTTAACTTCGAAAATTAATACACAACAAAATGTCTAAGCAAATAGGGATTTGGAAATATATCAGCCAAATATACATAACAATAAACTGACAGTGTACACAGTCAATAATGATGGGGATAAAAAGGTTGGTGCAGTGTTTTGGTGATTAAGCTCCAACACACGTCTTCTTTTGGGAGAAGGTGAACAAAGAGATGATTAGGGGAATGCAACAAAAAATAATTGTGGTGCTAATGGGGGATGCCCATTAGCTAAAAACTTCAATCCCTCTTCATAGACAACAGAAATAGAAATAAAATTAGGCATGCACTATTTTTATTAGAGCATTATATTCAAGAAGATATTCACGATACATCCACTAGCCTAATATAACAATGACCAATGAACGAATAACTAGTACTCATGTGTACAATAACATCGGCTGTATCAGGTGCATGAGGTGCAATATTCATATTGTGGCACATACTGCATACAATATCGGCTGCATATGATACCATACGATGATATTGTATCCGTATCTCGGATAATGAAAGTATGAAATAATGAAAATAGAGTATGGTTGCAAAGAGAGAATAAAATAATTCAAGAGGTGGAATCTTGTCGCAGCTTGTAGTCTTTGTATAGGATCTTGACAAACCTTTGCAGCAAAAAGCTGAATGTTATAGAATGGAGATAGATATGTTGTTTGATATGTACCTACAATGATACCAGATGTAATACCCAAAGATATTCCAGCTTGGCATGCGGGGCTTAGCGGGCTACGCCCCCTTCTTTTCTTTAAAACTCGTCTACCAGTACAAACCAAAAGCCTATGTATGGTAGCTTGTTTCGGGTATGGTAGAAAACCCCCTTGTCCCGATGGCGCGCCATCATGGGTAGCTCGTTTGGCGGGGCAGAGGATTCGCCCCCAACAACGCCCACGCGCCACGACGGAGATGGTATAAGGGTTACAGAAATGTAAGATTCAATGCAGGACTGAAGTATTTGATTTAATTTTGCACATTCTTTCCTTTTGCTCATCGAGGTTGGCGACAGGGAAACAAAGAGAGAAAACTTAGGAAATCAGTATGGTAATATTTGATACACCCTATTTAGCAAAAGACAAAAGTCACGGGCAACAATAACGACAGGAAACTAACAATAAAGACAACAAATATAACCGCCGCGATCTCACAGCATCTCACAAAAGCCTTCTCTCTAGAGAGAGGTCCAATTCTCCCGCCGAACAACCAAACGAGCAACAATACTAGAGGTATTAGCCGGGCAACAATAACGACAGGAAACTAACAATAAAGACAACAAATATAACCGCCGGTGCTACCCGTGAAAGAGGAGAGCAATGTCATCCTCCAATCGCCACGGAGGGAGGAGCGGCAAAGGGGGCGAAAATTCGGACCGAGACGCTCGACGAGTAGCGTCCCCTACACCAACAACAGCAGCAGCAAGCGGAGGAAACAACGCAGTATTGGGATCCCCCTCGCGCTCCGGCCACTTTGCCAAATATACCAAACCGAAGATTGGCGCATCATTCCAGTGTGCCGTCCCAAAGTTTTGCCCTCCGGATCATGGAACAAAGGATGGAGCAACTACCGGAGGATCAACCGAGGTAGTCAGAGAAGATGAGTTCGGTGGAGGAGGAAGTGCGAGCAGCTCTACTGGAGGCAACAGCGGATCTACCTATGGGACGCGAAGCACCACCACTGGAAAAGGCAGCAGGGGAGGACGGGGCGGAAGCCGAAAAGGCGGTGGCCGCGGAGGCGGTCGAGGACGCGGTGGCGGTCGTGGCCGCGGAGCAGCAGGCATGTCGTCCGCGATGTTGTGCGAAGGGTCATCGAGGGTAAAGCAATCGATTGCCAGCGGCGAGACTTCGGCGGTGGATATTGCCAATGCCGCTGCGGATCATTTGAAGGATAATTATGGTTCGCGGCAGGCCATTCCGAGGGGTGGAGTTTGTGTGCATAAACCGCCATCGTCGTGTCGCGCTGCAAAGAGTGGCACGAATGATGAGGCTGCGGTTAGGCCGCCGACGTCCTCGGAGAATAATGATGACAGTATTGTCCCACGAAAATCGCCGTTGCCGTTCGATGAGCAGGATGATTTTCTCACGTTTACCCGGAATGTGTTCCTACAAACGCCACGACCGAAAAGTGAAATGTCCATTGACGAAATTTGGGACGATGCGACGGCAAAGAAATTTAAAGTATTGACACCCGCAGCGGCGTCAGATAAGGGAAGAGGTAGCAGAGGGAGAGGAAACAAACGAAAGGCAGCGGCGGCGGCACTATATGCCGATAGGGCCTTGGAGGATGATGAATCTGTTCTCGACAGCGCATCTTACTCTCCTTCGAAGTCCATGCAGGTTGGTGCCGGTGCCGGTGATAAGTCTGAGAGTAAGGCATCTTCAATGGATGGTATTGAGCACTCTTTGAATCAGGAAAATGAAAAGCTGGCACGAGATGACAACGCTTCAGAACTATTTCCACTTTGTGGCCTGGAGGCAGATGAGCAGGCACTATCTTACCTACAGGCGAACTATCATGGTGATTTGCAGAAGGCCAAACTTTCTATTATGGTGCATTCTGATCGAGGTTACGGTAAGCTATGCTGAACAATATCTCCACTTTCTTTGTTACCCTGCCTTACTTTGCAGGCTAACTTTTGTATGTTGACTGTACTCTGATCGTCTCCAAAGGTGTCCAGCGGAGAAGGCAGCAGAAGAAAAAACGTAAGGAAGCCACGGAAGCATACCCGGATGCCACAACATTTACATCGGAGTCATGGCGGTGGCGAGTGCATCAGGCACGACCAACCATGCTTGGAGATTTTCGTTCGAGCCGTGATTCAACCTACCATTACTTTGACCCTGCGCCGATCGAAACGAATCGTTTAGCGAATACTAGCCTTCCGTGGCGGTTACAACGTTTTGGTATAGATAATGGTGTAGCAGCAGCAGATGAACAAAAAACTGAACGTCCGCGGAGTTATAGTATATCTTGGACCGAGGATGAAATTGATAAGGCGAAGAAAATTTGGAAGTCCATACTTGCATATACAAAATACATTCTTGGAAATATGGATCAAGTACGGAATAATGATAGCAAGCCGTCATTGAGTGACTTACTTGAACTTGTGGAAAAGGCACACGACCTTCCAACGCCAGAAGAGGCGTTTGGTAGGCGGGATCCTTCGGCGCGGCAAATGTCGGAGAACATGAATTCCATCATCAATGCCATTGAGAGTGGTAGGGATTGTGTGGCACGAATCTTAAAGTGCCTCAAAGATGATGGAGAAGGAATTGAATTGGATGCTTTACAAAAATCAATTGATGACATTGAGCAAACATGCCCAGTTGGGTTGACTGAGATGAATACGGTCAAGAGGCAAGTGCAGGAGGCATCACTGTGGGAAGAGAAGCTAGAGAACAATGTTGATCATGCTACTGCTGATTCAGATGCGTCTGATGGAGAGGATGTTATTACAGAAAAGAAGTTGACTCTAGAAAAAGTCGAGAGACTTGTCTCTAAGGGTCGAAATTTGACATTGCGTCCGCAAAGCCTTGTTCGACTTCAGAATCGTGTCGAACGCGCCCATATTCTACGTCGAAGGATAGCAGTCTGGAACGAAGCCCGCAATCAGGAAAATCCACAGAACATGAAATTTATCTCCACATTGATCAAACAGGCGAACAAGATAGACCTCGCGTTTCCCGAACTGTTCACTCTTACAGGAGTGCACAAGAAGGCAGAGGAATGGATGGACCGTGCATCGATTGCAGTTCGGACTACAATATCTTTTGAGGAGCTTGAATCACTGGTGTCCATCGGCGAGAGTTTGCCATTGAATGTATCTGATTTATTAGAAAAACTTCAAAATAGACTCAAGCAAGCAAAGGAATGGATGAGGCGTTTGGAGGAGATAGTTCCGAAGAGCGAAGATTACCTCATGTGGCTCGGACGGTTTCGCCATGCACTCGAGGATAGTGAGAAGAATGCCCATCTCCTCTCGCTTCTTTCGGAAGGATCCCGAATTCCAGTCACTATGGAATGCTCGAACTTGCTGCAAATTGAAATTGATGCACGCCACTGGACGGTAAAGGCCAAGCTGTGGATCCCCCAAAACTTCGGCACTCCTGGTGATGTAGGTGCACCCCAAAAACGAGGAAAGATTGATGATGTCAAAGAATATCTTGATAGGGCGTCTTCTATTCGTGATCGTCTATGGTTCGGCGAGGAAGAGCAGGCAGAGTGGGTTTTGGATGGAGAGTCTCAGCTTGCCCAAATGATCCAAATGGCACGGACTTGGTTGAAGAAGGTAAGTTTGGCCAATCAGTTATCCTTTCACTGACTGATTCGAATATACATTCTCACTTGCTTAAAAAATCTACACAGTATGATGATATCATCAGCTATGACAGTCGCCGGAAAGGTAAATTACGTTTGCCGATGTCCAAACTCCATGCCATTGTTGAAGAGGCCAATCAAATTCCGTTGAACCTTGGTAATCCATCAACGAAGATGAATAGGATATTCTCGCAAGCTGACGAATGGATGAAAAAGTACCACCCACTAATCAAGCGTTGCGGAATCGAATGTACTTATACACCTGCTGGCGCCGAGTCAATGCAAGAGGAGTTGATAAAACCATTGAAAATTGATGAGCTATCTACAGCTGTCGCCGATGCTGACTCTGATGTTTCAGTTGATCTTGAAGTGGTCGTCAAAATGAAAGAACTTCTTGAAAAGGCAGAGATTTGGATAGATCAAGTAAATACACTCGTTCCCAAGAAGGAAGCACGGAAGAAGGGAAAGCAAGAAACACATTCTATGAAAGAATTGTCAGATCTTGTTGACGAATCTTCAACTATACTTGTAGATATCACTGATGAACTAAAGCGTCTAAAACTGGAGCAAAGCACGATGTTGTCGTGGAGGATTCAAGCACAACAGACCCTCAGAGAAATTACGTCCGCGTTTATTAACTTTCGCAAAGAACGAGCTGATGTGTGCTCTAGGGCCATGGAAACGAAAAATGCTGCATCATCAATCCTTCCCGCTATGGACCAAACGCCTGGATCAATGACCACACGAAATATTAATTCGAGGCGAAAAGTGACGAGTCATGCTGGAACTTCAGGGTCTGAAACCCCTGCACACTCTGAGTATGGAGGCAAATCTCTCTTTCCATTGATATCGAGCTTTCTCAAGAGTATCAAGTCAATGAACATTCTCACCCCAGAAGGCAATGTTGCAGATGAATTGAGCGAAGTTGTGTCATGGTTCAACAAAACATTCAAGGTTATGAGTAGCCCTTCTGACATCTATGATAGAAAGAATTTCTCAAAGTTGGACAAGTCGATTGAAAGTGGTCAGAAACTAGTCAACGTTGACAGTATTATGACAGAAAAAAATCCAGAGGACAATAAGTTGGTAGACGATTTAAGAAAGAGTTGGCTCACCGCTGTGAAAGATGATATTGAACGTCTGGTGGATTTACAAAATAAGCGTGACAAATTCGTGGAATGGTGTGAGAAAGCTGATGGGGTCATTTCCTCAACTGATAAAAAAGTGTCGATCGATACTTTGAGAGAGTTGGAAGAACAAAGTGCCAGCTTTCCGTCTTGTAAGTGAATCATAATTTGTCTCGTCCTTATTCACCATCTGTGCCAATCTCACAACATGGGTTGCCCTCTTTATCCTTGATAGCCTCTGAGATTGTTCTCCGCGTAAGAAGTAGAGCAAAAGAAGCTAGCGCATGGGTCGCATCTGTGGCAGAGATTCTCAAGACAGACCAGAAAATTCCCCTAGATGAGGCCAAAGTGATGACTGACAGGGGCGAGAAGCTTAATATTAGCTGCCCGGAATTCAAAGGACTCCGTACTGCTCTGCGAGCTACGAGAGGCTGGCTATTGAGGGTTAAGAAATGCGGAGCGGCAAATGGGCATGCTCAAGTTGCTGTTGCCATTGTTACCGAGTTAATCAATGAACATAATTCTTTTCTAGTGACAGCAATGGATGCACTTTCGGAGCTGAAACAGGTCATGTGTGGATACTGTGTGTGTCGACAGCCATACGAAGGCTTCATGATTGGGTGTGATGGATGTGAGGAGTGGTATCACGGGCCTTGTGTTGGTATCTCGCAGGAACAGGCACAGAAGTTCGACAAATATGTATGTGTTCGTTGCAGTACTCTCCGGGTATACAAAGACAATGCTGCGACAGTTGCTGGAATACTTCGGAAATGGACTAGTGCGAAGGGGCTTGCCAAGGCTCGCTCAGCTGACTCTCAAAGATATGGACGTAAGGTGCGATCAGCTGAAAGGGATATTGTGAAAGCGAAAGCTGACCTAGAAAAGAACGAGCGAGAGCTCAATGGTATCTTAGGGTTAGGACCTAACACTCTCCCGCAAATTAATGGGGAAGCTGTAGTCTCAAATGCCTTCGCCCAAGGCCAGGATGTAAGCTCAAATGCAAGAGTGCAGAATGGGAAGCATGCAAAGAGCGAAAAAGGTCAGTCCTTGAATTGTGTCCACTATTAAATATCATGCTTGTGTTTCATGTCTCAACGATATTTTGTAATCACTGCTCCTCATCTCTCTCTATCTTTGCCACCAGCCCTTCGCGATAAAATTGGGAAAGCTCATACCACAATAGGAAACTGCGAAAAACGAATGGAAGGGTATAGAGTTGAATTAGGCGAACGAACTAATCTAGAGGCAAGGGAGGATGCATTAGCTCTGAACCTGAATAAGTGGTGTGCCATGGTCAAGCAAGAGGTGTTTTCTCCCTTGACAAGGGAAAAAGCAGAATTGAGCAGGCCTCGCAGTGACGGATCTACTTCTTTTCATATGGACAAGGCAAGGATATACGCGGAAACGCTTCGTATTGCCAACTTACCGGATATTGATTCAATTCTCAATTCATTTAAGATATTTTCTTGGTGCCTCCATTCACTGGGAATATTGATGCGAAAGCCCAGAGTTGAAGAAATTCGCTCGTTACTTTCTCACAGCGACAGTGGATACTTTAAACTCCCTGAAGCAAAGTGTGTTCGTATGCTTCGCTCCATGTCCTCGCGAGCTCAAATTTGGCAATCCAAAGCAAAGAAAGCCCTCATGCCTGCACCCGGGGAGAAGAAACCTTACGATTTAGCCATGTTGAGGGAGCTTCTTTTAGCGGCGAAACAAATTCCATTGACAATGAACGAGGAAGCACGCCTTTGGAGCACAATTGAAGACCAAGGAACTAGACATTGTATCTGTGGAGGTGAGAATGTAGCTGCATATTTTTTGGCTTGTGCAAAGAGTTCAGGTGTTTTTTTGCTTATTTTTCGTCTATGCGTGTTCCGTTGAAATAAAGGTCCAGGCGATGGGAGCTTCATGCTTGGATGTGATAGCTGTGATCGGTGGTTCCATGGTTCATGCATGAAAATTGACAAAGAAACTGGCGATGCCCTCTCAAAATGGATTTGTCCACCTTGCTCAAATTCGGCTCCTATACAAGCTATCAAGATGGAAGAAACGCCGGTGATTTCAGCCGGTGACAAGAAGTTGCCAGCACCAGAAATCATCAACCCACCATTGCTCCAGCAACCCCATCTTGACATATCTCCACATGCCCCAGATCCCATGTCTTTATGGCCACCATTTGGCTTGAGGAGCAGCAAGGAAGCGGTAGGTGTCTTGGGCAAGGAAGGAGAATCAGATAATGAAGACTTCGAAGCGCCAATTCAACTCATCGCGAAAGCGAAACCAGATTCAAATTCATATCCTCAAAGTCACGGTCCTCCGCAGGTAGCATCAGTAGCCAGCTCTATCGCTCCGAGTACCTCGCAGGCCGCTTTCTGTCAGCCAGTAGCATCGTTAGCCAGATCGACCGCTCAAAATATCTCGCAAGGCCCTTTCTGTGAGTCGGTATCATCTGTAGCTAGTGTGGCCGCTCCAAATTTTATGCAAGTCCCTTTCTGTAAGCCGGTAACACCGGCAGACAGCATGGCTGCTCCTGATTTTTTGCATGCACCTTCATCTCGACCTCAAACCGGGACTGCCCAAGCAGCACAAAGAACTGTGCATTCAAATACCAGGGTCTTGAACAGTTCGCTTCCGAGTCGGCCATTAGCTTTGAATGCCAACTTTCAGGCAATTCCTTCTTCTCATATGTCACATCCACAATCTTTCACTGGAACAACTACCCTCTGTCCAATCATCCCTTTCACACCTTCTGCAACAGTCCATCGTGCTTCAAACAATGGCAGTAACCAAACTATGTCAAACGGCCTGAACACAATAGGTTTCAATGGGAATAATCTATCAGCGGCTGTTGCAAACATGGATGCATACGTATTGGCAACTGGCAGTGCTCCTCGCCTACCACATGTTTCAGCAACGCCTACCTTGCAAAATGGGACAGCAATACAGATGAATCCAAACTCTGTACCAAAGAAAAGTGCTAACAGCCAGTCGTATACCGCTGCAGCACTTCCACAATCCACCCCAAAAGCACCCTAATTCATGTCACTAGTGTAGTGTATCATCCTTTTGGTGATGTCAGTGAGATTCATATTTCATTTTTATTAACAGAATAAATTGAGTTTGATTACAAAAGCAATCGCCGTATGGTATGTTACTCCTACCTACCTACCATAAATAATACTTAGTAAGTAATTCGATGTATCGCTTTCTAATACTCTGTGATTTTTGTGTAAAGGAGGGAGGCATTCGTGATGATTGAACACAAATCTTTGTAAAGCGGGCTTCTGAGCGGGCTAGTATAATATAAACGCGACTCGTTCGTGATTGAACAAATTTGATAGGGGTCATGATTCATGATACGAGATTCGTAATACTGACAGATTCTTTGGATACAAGGATAACGAAGTTAAATTATCGCCGCAATTCGTTCACCACCGGAGCAGGGAAATGAAAGTAGTTTTCACATATTCATGAAGCTCACACTTGCTCGGACAACATAAAAAGATGGCAGTGACTGTTGTGACAGCTGGCTATCACGATCTCGTTAATAGATAGGGAATACAACATCACAGGTACATAGGACCTGTTCATCTCCTTTCTCCCTTGATGTGCGTGACTTTTGTTACGACATTTTAATTGTTCAAGTGGGATTGGCAGAAGTGGGCGGGTTTCGTCTTGCGTTTTCATCATTCATGTGCTTTGATTGCGATCTGCAATAGACAATAGGTAATAGCAATAGCAAAATAGCAATAGCAATAGCAATAGCAATAGCACATCATAAGCAGGTTCATCAAGATGTTTGGTCGCCTTATATTCTCTCTCGTCGCCGTTGCGTTAGGCGTCATTTTCCCTGGCGTCGATGCGGAAGCTCCGGTTGGCACCTCCACTGACATTGGAACGGTGGGTTTCTCCGACGGCTTTTCCGCCGGAGGTTTAGGAGGTGTGGGAGACTGGACCGTGTATGGAGCGGGTAAGAGAATGCAAATTTATCACCATGCTACCACACGAGTTCAATCTGATTTATATCTGCGTTTGTATCGTCTTCGTCTTCCTTCTGTCCAGGTCTCAATATTTGGGTAAGTATATATAATTCATGTACATCATGTAGTTTGTTTGGATTTGAGAGCCATGTTCATGTTGTGAAAAATTCTCATTCATTGCTGGCTCCCTCCACTTGGCACCATTTTCGTTTTAACAGGGCTCGCACGACAACTTCCATTTTCTGCATTTCAACCACACTGGTGACGTAACTGTGACCTGTCTCGTCAGAGACTTCACCGGCGCGACCAACGTTTGGAGAAAGGGCGGAATCATGTTCCGTAACAATTTGGGCCAACGTTCAGCCCACTCAATGATCCAAGTAAGTATCGCAGTTTATTAGGAAACATATGTTGTGTCTATGTCTGATATTCACAAAATAGCAGAATACTCAAAACAATTCTAATTCCTAATTTATCCACAGGTGACCGGCTGGGGAATTGCCCATCAAACCCGTGCGGCACAGAATCATCACACCAGCAGTATCCACAACAGCTATTCCATTACGAACATTTGGCTCCGTCTTGTCAAGAAGGGTAATACTGTGACAAGTTTCGTCAAGCGCTCTGGTGAATATGAATTCATGAAGTATGGCTCCAACGAGGTCGACCTTGGTGAGTCGTACTACGTCGGCCTCGCCGTCGCTAGTAGTAACAACGAAGAACTTGGAATATTGGAAGTTCGCAACTTTGAGATTTCGGATGACGTGTACTCCCGTTCTGATGAACCTCATGAAATTGGAGATACTGGCTCTTCCATTTGGGTGCAAGAGTACGGAAAAAATCAGTGGTGGATCAAAGCTGCGGGTTCGGCTGGGGAAGGGATTGGGGTAAGTTGTCTAGTTCCTTGACAATAATTGTTGTGGCACATTTGCTTTACATTAGATCGTAACTTATACATTGAGTGGGTTGATCTTTTGGAAAACAATAACAGGGAACGGCCGATAGCTTTGGATTCTTCGACCAGGAACAGACTGGTGACATTGTGGCATCCCTTCACCTCGAAAAGTTGACCAGGAGAAACAGCCACAGCAAGGGTGGACTCATGATCCGTGCTAGTCACGATGTGGATGCTCCTCACGTAAGCCTCCTCGTCAACGCCAATGATGGCATTACTATGTTTGCCCGTTCTACCATCGGGGGGACCACCACAAGCAAGAATGTTGGCGTTTGGGCCGAGGATGTGGAGTTGCGCCTTGAGAAGACGGGCAACTCCGTCAAGTGCATGTACAAGCACGCCGACGCTACCGAGTGGTATGTAATTGGCACTGAAACTGCTGAATTTGGTACCAATACAGACACATATTATGTTGGCCAGGCTTTGTCCTCTGCTGATTACAGGCAGCATGCTGAGTTGACAACTGGTGTCTTGATGGTGGAAGCCGCAGCGGCAGCTTAAATTGCATCGAAGTGCCAAGAATCGGGGGATGTACTGTTATTTGTATGATGGCAAGAGAGGACTGAGCAATCAGGTGAAGTGATGAGAACAGGCATACACCATCGCACCGACATTGTATTTTAGAGATCGAGCAGGTCAGTACCTACCTACACAGCAGAGATCTAATCCACTAGTTCAGAGTTTTTTTCATTTGAATTGAAATCATCAATAATTATTGTACTAAGGTACCATAGCAATAATTTGATATGCAGGAAATATTGGGGATAGATAGTACTATTAATGCACACTCAAGTTTCCATGGGAGATCACTCAAATTAGATATTGTGCTGTTTTTCCTCTAAGCTCAGGAAAGGTTCTTCTTTACTTCCGCCTCCAGGGACTCGACTATCTGAAATACTGATGGTCTCTCCTCTGCATCAAAAGTCCAACACCATTTAATAGTTTCAACTAACGCCATCTCGGGCGGACTTCGAGATACAAAGTATTCTTCATCAAATTCCTCTGTCTTTCCACTGATAATTCGCCTGTGTGCTTCTCGGGTATTGAACTTTCTGTTGACATGAAGCCCCGTCAATATGGAGTAAAACACATTTCCAAGACTGTACACATCAATCTTTTCGTTCAGTGGGGCATCAATAATTTCCTCGGGTGCACGTTGCTGACAATGAGAAAGTTGCGATTAGACAATAAGTATTCAAGTGCTGGGACTTGAAAAAGGATCATATATCTACTTACCGACCCATCTGGAGGAGATCCGTTCTCAAATTTACAGTACTCTTCTTTGTCCTCATCGTACATCATCACTTCAGCACGATTGAAATCAAGGACCTTGATCTTTCCATCCTTGCCACGGCAAAATTGTCCTATTTGGACATCCACATTAGCAATGACTCCATCAGCATGGCCGTGCATTGCGGCGATTCCTTTGGCTAATTCCAATGCCATCTCAAGCTTTCTCAGTGGTGCAATTTGATTTACTGGAGCTGGATCATCATCATCCTCCTTTCCTCCGCCAGTTGGCAAGACAGACTTTTCAATATTGCCAGGAGCATACTCAATTATGGATGATAATGCACAGAACGAATATATATCAGCTATTCGAGGAGAGGACGTGAGTAGTTCCATAACCATTGAATCTTTTCTCATATCATCGTATAGATCAAAGTTTTTCTTTACTTCTTCTGGATCATAAGCTATTGGAGCAAAATATACCAAAAGATGGCAGTTTATGTGATTGTGAGGTTAGCTGTGGCAGGATGATGATTGAAGAGTCTCCCTCATAATAATGTAGTGACATCAGAACTGAACTATTCTAAGTTCAATGGCAAATCAAATGATACGCTTACCTGCTCGTTCCTCGAATGTTCTTCCATTCTCCCTCGAAAATCTCTTCATAGTTTTGAATACAACCTCATCAGAGTTTGATGGAAATTGCCGTTCCAGCAGAAACACCTGGCGGAATGCTCCTGATGCCAAGAAACGAGACTGAAGATTCTTTCGCATATATTCTTCTCCCGTTAGCCATTGAGAAGTACTCGCGGTTGAGTGTAATTCGTTGCAATTCGGTTGATAAAGACGATAAAATGAAGGTGTGCTGCAAAAACCTTTCCGACCTTCGGGAAATGTGTAATCTTTACCGCGGGCTACATCATCATCAGTCGCAAAGTAGGAGTCCAAATTATCATCGTCATCGCCCATCATTGTCTCTGTGTCTAAATAATCTTCAGCGGCAAATGCATATAGGCTTTTGACATGATGCGAAGACAAATCTGCAGATTTTAGCACGTAAGGATTGGAGGACTCTAGTGCATCTTGAGTAGATTGTTGTGTTGGTTCTGTTTTCTTTTGATTTTTCTTCGTGTGTTTTGTTTTCTCGGCTGATGTTCGCCGCAGATGTTGCAGGCCTGTCCGTGCTGGCACACCTCGGGCGCGGAGTTGCTTTGCCCGTTTATCCCTGGAATTGAGACGGGGTGGTGGAATGTGACTACCGGGCTGCTTGGCTAAAAGCAGAGAAGTTACCCTACCTCGAACATTTACGTGAATTGACTTCTGTCCATTTTGGTCTTTCTGCAAGGGGGGCGGTTTCTTTACCCGCCTCTTGATAAAATGAGGATCGGTAGTGATTAAAGGAGATATTGCGGCATCGTCATGATCAGATGATAGAGTTCGTCCTTGCTGTGCCTGATTGTCCCTATCCCTAGCGGTTAGACGTGATAGTGTTGCAGAGGTATGCTTTATGGATGGGAGCCTGGATAAAAATAAAGCCACAATACCCACCCAAGAAAGCAGTATTGACGCGAAAAGAGCTTTTGCTACTTTCGGATGCTTACTGCATTTTCTGAGAAGTAATGCTGGCGATAATGCATTTTTTTGTTTTCTGTTCCCATTGATTTGAGAGATCTTTCTCGATCTATTCCACTGAGATCCATTACTACTCGGACGAAAGGATGGCATTGTTTTGTTTTGGTGATCGTCGTTCAGGCTCAGTTTATGTCGGTGGTTGACGCTTTCTGGTTGACTGCATCATTGACTGCATGCCATGACAGATTATTTACCGCTGCGATGACTGCAGCTCAGGAAACTGCAGATCTCATGTTGTTGTTCACCTTTGTTCACCTCCGTCTCAGTCCAGCTCCGACCCCTGCTTTCTCTCACTCATTTATCTGCACATCATGCATGCATGTGTTGACCGTTATGTTGATGACCGTTGGCATGCGTTGCGCTGTCGTTTATTTGCGCTCTGCGCGTTTTGCTTTTGTCGATGCGATCGATGATGGCGCGATCGAGCGAGCGACAAGGAGCGACAGGGAATCGCAAACATCACGCGCGCCCGCCCTGCGCGCGCCCTTCTTTCTGCTGCGCCCGCCCGCCGCGCTATCTAGGTAAGTAGGTAGGTAGGGTAGGTACATACCCTCTAGGTATTTGAGAATACCTTTTCATAGGAGGTACGATACCATATCTAGTAGACCCTGTAGATAGTAGACCTCTCTAGAGAGATAGAGCGAGGCAGGCGAGAACGAAGCTTTTTCAGATTCAGCCAACAGCAGGAGCTATTGCCAACAGACATACCAAAGGCTACACAATTCAGTGGGAAAGAAGAGCATGAACAGAGAAACCTATTCGACAAAATGCAAACCAAGATTCGGCATGTTTACTCAAGAATAAGGGCTTGGCACGAATACAATTTGTACTCTACACAACTCTAGAATAAATTATTCACTACTTTGCAAGTACTTCTTCATAAAATTCAACGTATGTGTACGAGCACGTATCCCCATTTCTTCATCTTCTTGCACACCAAAATGGCCGAGTCCATGTTCTCCTCCCTCGTATATTGCCATTTCCAAATGATTGCCAAAGGCACTATACTTGTTTGCCATGAATAGTGTGTCATCAAGCAAAGGATCGGCTGTACCCACCGATAAAAGTGCTGGTGGCATATGAGATAAATTGGAATAAAGTGGACTCAAGGATGGATGGTGTCGACCTATGTTCACTTGTTTGGCGCTGTCATCATCATTTTTGACTTGCATTGAATTTGTAATTTTGGAGTAATACAAGTCATACAGCCACAGTAAGTCATTTCCACACAATGGAGAGGATGAGTTTCCATCAGATCTGAGTGAGGGTGTTCCAGAAATATCGTATACTCCATAGACTAAATTGAGGCATTTCCAGTTTAACAAAGATGATTCAGGATGCTGTGCTGTAGAGGAAGATTTCATTGGCGGCAATGGTAACGGTGGATGGAGAATGCTATTGTCCCTATCTCTACGCTTTAACATGGCAAGAAGCAGCAAATGCGCCCCAGAACTCTCACCACTGGCTACAAAGGAAGGACGTGCATTCAATTCTGTAGCACCATTAGATTCTATCCAATCAATGGCAATAGATACATCATTGACCGGATCAAATGCATTTGAATTGTTGTTTTCGTCGCAATGCCTGTTCACTTGACTGAATAAACTGTATTCCACAGAAACAACAGCTACATTCATAGATTTTGCCATTTCCAAACAGCGATGCGCTACTTGATGGTAAGAATCACCCCAAAGCCATCCACCACCATGGACGTGAAGGCAAATCCCTTGTAGTCTGGGAGATCTGGCATCAGATATGTCAGCTTTTTCTGGGAAGTAAATTGTTGCATCCACCTCGCCATGGGGAGATTGAATAACGCGACGTTCGATTCTTGCCCATGCCTCTTTTGCAACGCGTGATTGAAATTGCGATTCATAGAACTTTACTTTGGACTGGTGGATTTGCCCAAGAAACATTTCTGGCGTAGGCGATGAAGAAAATGCACAGTGTAATTTGTCTTTTGGTGCCGAGTGTGGGGTTGTTTTGGGAAGGGGGCAAGTTGATATGACCGGTTTTTCCAAAGTCACTAATGATTGAGTAGGAGCGATTTGAAATGGACGATGGACCCAAATGCGCCCATTGTTGTCCATGTCTTCGATGTCACCATCTCTGTCCATCGCCATCATCCTAGAAGAAATCGCTCGTTTCAAGTGGAGATCCAAGTGGGTTTGCGGGAGTAACCCTAGAGACGCACGTTTCGCAAGGAATGAAAGCAAATTGATTGAGTTCAGATGCAGCGCGATCATGGCAGGCTTCTATGCATAATATGATATTATGGTTGTCTTCTATGCTCAAGTTGTTCCGTTCCATCATCTACCTACATAACCCGGGAGGGCGCACGGCAGGGGGACACTCCTTAAAAGACCAGGTGGACGGGGATGGCTCTCTCCCCTGGGCCAGCCGCCGGCTCTGACAGCTGATAGTTATTTGACTTGAAGAATAGTACTGAAGGCAGAACCCCCTGGCGACCGCTCTTCATTCTAGAAACTAGCTACCCCCCCCCGCATACATATTGCGAACAACAACCTAAACAAACCTCGTGCAGCCTCGCAAATATACCAAAACCCAAAGCCAAAAACGATAGACGAGCCACACGCAGGAATAAAAATAAAACCAAATCTATCAAAGAAACTAAGCAAACAACCATGATTCAAAGAGTGATGATGAACATGCTGCTGATCTTAATTATGGCATGCTGTCAATCTCAGCTCGCAACCGCCGTCTCCGAGGAGTGGTGCCTCGAGCGGGGATTCGACAGGAGCAACCTCTCTTGCGACACATGTGAATTGTTGGACGAGTCAACGACCCTCCAATCATTACAAAAAGAGAAGAACTCGGCATTAGGTGGTGACGAGCCGATCGATCTAGGTGCCGAGTGTAGATTGTGCTGCCAGTCTTACAAGGTTAATCCAATACTCCATCCTGACCAGTCCCTGCGTGGCAAATACAAATATGCATTATTGACGTATCCCGAAAATAACTTGGATCAATACGGGGAAATCAAAGACTTTATAGAAAGAGATATGGATGATGTATTGTCATTCAAGGGGGGGCATAGATTTCGAGCCGTAAAATCTGAGAATTCAGGAGGCGGCTCTGATAATCAAATGATGATGATGATGATGGGCGGCATGGGTGGATTTGGAGGTGGACCGCCTAAGCTGATGCTGTTTGAAAAACAAAAGAAGGGAGGATGGAGAGAAGAAGATGAAGAAGAAGCAGGGGAAGTGATTACATTGAGGGGGTGGAAAAGAGAGGACGTGAAAGATATGTTGCTGACTTTGCTACCTAATGCATGAAGATTCTCGATGATTGCCATTCATTCATAGAGTACAATACAGATTAATATTTGATTTGCTATTTTCATTTCTATTGATGCAGTAGTCAATAGCTAACCAAAATTCTGTCGATACTATTCATGAGAACATTCTATTATCTCATTGGAGAGACTAAAAGCCACTGTTGACTGTGTTAAGACACGGGCCTCCTCTACATTCACCAAACAAACAGGTTTTGCAGCCCCAATCCTATTATATCTAATATGCACAGAGATAATGCACATAAAATTAACTTCCAAAATTGCCAAAATCTGCAAACTGATTTCCCCCTCGTTGCTGCTGTGGTGCCTGCCCCTGCTGCTGCTGTGCTTGACCCATCATGGAGGACTGCTGTCCATACTGGTTCCCTCCCTGCTGCATCATCCCTCCTCCCCCACCTTGCATCATCATCATATTATTATTCTTCATTTGCTGTTGCTGCATCATTTGCTGCTGCTGCATCATTTGCTGCTGCGTCATATTTCCTCCTCCCATATTGCCCATATTATTATGACCCATACATTGCTGTCCTCCCATCATACCCATGTTCCTATTGTTTCCACCCATATTATTACCCATACCTTGCTGCTGCTGTCCCATCATGTTTTGCATTTGCATATTGTTCATCATGCCCATTTGTTGCTGAGGATTCATATTATTATTCATCATACCCATTTGCTGGGGGTTCATTTGCTGACCACCCATGTTGTTACCACCTGCCATACCGTTCGGCATTCCACCTCCTCCTCCCATAGGAAAGGTATTTGGCTGCATTGCATTTTGCTGCTGTACAGCTGAAGGGGAGTGGAACATGGACATGATATCAGCATTAGTCATCTTTGACTGTTCCGCTGGTTGCGCCGCCTGCTGCTGCTGCCCCGGCTGCTGTTGAATTTGACCATTGACACCTCCTCCCCCTGAAGACATGTTGGCAAAAAGATCCAATTGTGGTTCCTGATTGGACGTTGGAGGTGCCGCAGTTAAAGCAGGGGCAGTATTCGCCACACCGACCATAGATGCCTCCGCCACAGACACAGACGCCTGCACCGCCGACGTAGCCTCGGGGGAATCAAAATTCCCAAAATCCAAAAGGTCCACCACTGGAGCAGGAGCTGGCGCCGGGGCAGGAGTCCTGACCGACCTGGTAGCACTGCGCACGGCAGTTCCCCCTCCGCCACGGTTCCGTGCCGCCCGTTCCTCCACACGCTTCCTCGCCGCGTCCGACGGCTTGCGACTACCCGACGACGCCAAACGACGTTGCACACCATTCACCACCTCTTCCCGTTCCCTTGTATTTTCCATCTGGGATACTCGTTCGAAGGTGCTGGGATCGTAGTATTTGCGACGTTCGTACTTGTCCCGGATGAACCGCTCGCGCATTGGTCCGGTGGCTGTGTTGGTGGGCTTGGCGACGTTGATTCGTGCCTCGAAGATGGCGTTTACTTTTCCGTTGCCTCCATTTTCCATTGCGAGAACTTCCGTCTCTTTCCCTGAGGTATTGCGGAAGAGGATACAAGCAATACATGGATTAGTCAATGTGATTCTTTTAAGGAGGATGAACAAAAATTGAGAGAGCCTGCACCAGATTGTTTTGCAACTACACACTCACACTGATCCAAATTAATACTCCTCACAAAACTAATATGCACGCCCAACCGACGATGGCTTCCACTACACTCCAAACAACAAAAGGCACCCATGGCAGGCGAACCGTGCGGAGCCCCCGGGGGCGGCTTAATGAGGGAGGCCCATCGCGGTTGACGCTCGGGACAGTCGCTGCAGATTTGATTTTCGCGGCGGACCATTAAGGCTTCGAGCCGCTTTTTGAATTCTGCTTGTGACATTCTTCTTTTCTGTTTGGTTGCGGTTACCTATAAGTTCTCGGAGGTCTCCAGAGCGGTCGTTTTGCTTGGTCTCTTAGATTGAAGAGTCGGTTTTGCAGGGGGCTATTGGGCTTGGCTTGGCAAGGCTTGGTTCATGGTCATTGTCATTGATTGTCGATTTCGCGGTTGGCGATTGGAGCAGATTGGAGGGGAGCAGGTTTGGGGGGGAAACTGGGATCACCGTCAGGCTACGATATCCGTCCAAGAATTAGACAAAAATGCAGCAAAAATGGCTACCTACACATGAATTATCTAGATAGCTGCAATGTGTGTTCAGAGGCCATGTGTGTAGTATCAGAACTTCTACATCTACACATGTATGGCATTGATATGATTGGACAGGAACTGAAGGGAAAGGAAAATAAAATGGGGGATGTGGTAGCCTCTCCAATTGTGGTCAGCATCTTTGCAGGAACTCTCTTGTGACTTGTGGTCTACTATATTTTGGTGTGATGTTGTTATGCAATTTGTCCAGATGTGGTTGATGACACGTAAGAATTTTATAATAAGATTGGTGTACAATGCTAACAGAGGCGTGAACACCAGGGTTGTCTCCTTTTTTGTGACACCCAGGATGAAAATGATGTGAATGCAAGTTTTACCGCTGCTTCTGCACTTCTGCTTGTGTTTGTTGAACAATGTGTGGAAGTGATTTGAGACCGATGAAGATGCAACACAAAATACATTGACATGTCTCCAACTGCATCAGTAAGAATTACCAAATAATCACGAAAGCCCAATAAATGAGCTTGTCCGCAGTATTACTGAATCAGTATCAGACGCAGATGATCATGTGGGCAGATTGTTGCCGCCATCCAAATCGTGGTTGGCGGCTGTGGAGACGGTTGTGGTTGTCGTGTGTGAATATGGTTGTTTAGAACTAGAAGTGGCCATTTGAATTTGTTTGGAAGAAAGGCAGATGAAAGTGAAAGGCATCCGAAGACCCAATCATGTCGCTCAAGGTATTGATAGTATTAACTGGAGGAAATCTATTTACACTTACCTTACATGTTCAACACAGTCTACCCAAAATAGGGTACACCTCCCCTCTTCCTACCACGCATATTATCAAACAACAGGGTCGCCTACCCGTCAACATATCTCCTTGGTTCACCGGTTGTCTCTACCAGTGAACCGTGATTGCTATCTCCCACCAACAATTTGTGTCCACCAATAACCAACATGATATTTGTCGATGTCGACATGTGTGCGCCGCATCATCTCCGCCCTTTCTCATACACATACATAATGCTATTACTCAGGCTGTCGTGCTGCCCGTTTAGAAGCTAGCATGCACGCCTGGCATGCGTAAGCACATTCTTTGGAGACTCCAAAGAGCAGGTACCTGGTTCATACATTTGCATTTGGACCCTTCAAGTCGGTAAAATAGGCCTAATTGGGAACAAATGGTGGGAGCATAGTCACTCGATAAAATAACTAGAGTTAGAGAGAGAGCCTCTAGCCTAAACCCAAGACATCGCTCGCTCGCTCTCTCTCTCTTCTCTTCTCTTGGTGCTGCCATTGATGTCATAAGATAATACCAGGCCAGGGTCGATGCTCGCTCATTATCGATACCAGACCGTCTGATAATCATTATTTGTCTACTACCTGACCGGTAGAAGTTGGCAGGATCTACAACACTCAATACAACACCCATTAATGTTGGCACAGCATTTGTCTCAAGAGTCAAGAGCAATGGCAAAGAAGAAAGTAGGAGAGTCTTATGATCGGCATACAAAATCACTATATATCTCATTGCATCGCCATGAAGCAACGGCGACGCCCACGATGACCGCCTTAATCAGTATCGTACCACCGCCAACACCACCATCAACCTGTGCCATCATCCATCATATCTGCCACATCTACAATATCTGCCAGTTTCATTCACCACTACCTGCTTCATTCGCCATAATTCCGAAATCGCACCAGCAATAAGTATTTTATCTAGCTTAAGAAAAATAACTAGTGCATACCTAGGTAAGCCAGGCAACCAACGGCCGCCCGGTCTTGACCACCCCTACCCATGGCGAGCCTCATTTCTCCTATAATAGGGTGGATTCTGACCATTGCCCAATATTATTTTGCGCTCGGAACGCTATTATTCATCATGCTCACCTTTGAGAAGGCAAAGCGTAATTTGAATGAAAAAAATTGGCCAACAACCAAGAAACAAAGGAAGTGTGATAATAAATTACTCGCACCCACCAAGACAGCTAAAATTGCCCCGGCTATATCAAACTACGCTGAGGCAATACTACCTGCCCAAAACAACATCAACTGTTCTCCATCGTCGGCCACACACGGTGACGGCAGTACTCGTGAAGTCCGGTATACTCCGGCGTACCAGCAGAAGCAACATCACAAAATGGCGGCGGAGAAGCTTCCAAAGAGCAAACTATCATTCTGCCACCGCATAGCTAACAAAGCAACCCCCCCAACAAATGTGCAGAGGGAAACATTGATTGAGATATCAACTGCAGCAGATGGCGGAAAATCCCAGCCAAGCACGAAGAACACTGGAGTGAGCGGCCATTCTCTGACCCCATCACCACCCCAAAACAAAAATAATGTCCACTCCCATCCACCTGATTTAGTAGACGAGGACGCACCAAAGGAGGATAGGCACTCAGCAGATGAGGACACAATATATTCTGATCCATTGCCATTGTCGCTGTCATCAAAATGTCCAAAATCGCGATATCTTGGTGCTGGATGGAACCTCCGAAGACTGCGTCGAGGACGGCCATTCCAATAATCAGGTCGCCTGGTCGACCGGGAACCTGGTGTCAGATTCAGCACTCAGACAGGTTGATTGGTGTGGAATCTGTTGATCATGCGGGACTGACCATGGACAGACATTGACTCTCGCAGCCAATGACT
>JAZGVS010000077.1:0-22382 GCA_037356235.1 Bacterosira constricta
ATGGCGGCATTGGTATATTGTGGGATAGCTATAATATGCACCATATTCCTATTCCAAAAGGAAGAAAAGGTGGCTTCTTGGGAAGTCGTTTGGATTTTGCATTATCATTATGTTAGCTGTCCTAACCCCCTGCATACACCTGTATAAAATTAGTACTACTTACTGAGACACCTTACATACATGAAGTGGCTAGTGAATGATGATATCAAGGACAAAAGTAGCGTTAGCATAGTATGAGCTGATTCATACACAATAGCAATAGCACATCCACATCCACATCCACATCCACATCCACATCCACAACCAACTCTGTTCCAGCCATGATCGACAAGAGATGCAAAAAGGATGGCACAAACGTGTTGCTGTGACAATTTGACTTGGGGGAGAGCGTCTGTGACTAGCGGGGATCATTTGCATTACATATGATGAGAGTGTGGACTCAGAGCTTTTTGCTTATAGTCTAACATTACTAGTGCATTTGCTGCCGTGTTCTTGTGCCAAGCTTTCTATACAATGTAACACACATTCAGGTCCCAAATTGTACTTTGAGTTTGAATGAATGCTCAGCAAGCCTCGCCACTATAATCTGACAAGCGAACCGCTAGTAATAAGGTCGTAGAGTATGCTATCTGAGTTAGCTGAAGAGACCAGGTTACAAACAAGCAGTGCAGCTTATATCTTGTTACTATCAATCACAATTGCGTCGCTGGAAACAAGAGACAGGCGTCTTCTCCCAAAGTATCATCTCAGCAAGCCTTGTGCAGCTGGAATGACATGATGGGAGATTATGGATGCAGTGGAACATTGCATAATATGCTATTACTCCCATCCAACGATTCGGGATAGGTGAAAAACGAACAACTATGCAAAGTATGACACTCCCATCAGATCAAGGCAAAGCATGGAATGGCAATACCGTTGGGCAACAGGAAATCTTGCAGATACATTGTTCCGTCGTACCACATTTTCATAGTGGAAATTTAACCACTATCAATTTGGGCAGGTCGAAATTCCTGCTGGATATGGAGGTATCCTATTATTGGTTTGAGGGAAACCCAACCTGGATTTCCTCTTAGCTTCTTGGCAAAATATTTGGTTGAGATAGGTCACCCTTCTTGTTAAACCGCCGCACACCCCAAATCTCATCGGAGGCGCCCCAGCGCCCCAGCGGGATCAGATGAGGAGCCGATTCCCGCCCAAATATCTGCAAGAACTAGGTAGGGAAACGGGGGGTAGCCAGGTTGCTAATTCATCGCTAAAGTATCCACGATTGCTCGTGCCGGTTGGACGGATACCTTTCGGATCAAGTGGCGGGCGTCCGAATTCCCCGGTTCCCCTGAAGAACCTTCCCAGGAAAACGCTGAGACACCACTTCAACCGAACACCGACGATAAAAAGTTCGATAGGCATGCGGTATCGCTCTCAGGCGTCCGAATTCCCCGGTTCCCCCGAAGAACCTTCCCAGGAAAACCCTGACACATCACTTCAACCGAACACCGACGATAAAAAGTTCCATGGGCATGCGGTATCGCTCTCGGGCCGGCCATACTGTTCCGTATGTATGTAGGAGTCTTCCGTGAGAGTGTTGTGAGTTGTGAGAGTTCTTGATTGTGATGTGTATTGCTTCGCGGGATTGGTAACTGATGTTCATGTTGAAGTTGAACCACACCACGAACGCAACACATTGATTGAGGATTTTGCTTTGCAGGGCGGTTGTTGCCGACCATCTCTCTCTAGAGAGAGGAATGTACAATAGTGGTATCGTGGTGATGAATTGAGTATTGGAAGCATCGTCTGATAAAGGACGAATGGAAAGATCGGATTTAGAGGTGTGTTTTGCAATGAAAGAAGTAACAACAATAGCAGCAATAACATTAGCAACAGTGAAAACGAAAATGAATATCATCTGATAACGACGGGAGTAGCGATAGTAGCGAAGGAAATCAAAGAAGTGACAAATAGCAGCAATAATAGTAGTGAAAGCAAAAGCGAATATCATCTGAAAGCGAATATCATCATAGCGACTGTAGCGATAGTAGCGAAGGAAATCAAAGAAGTAACAACAATAGCAGCAACAATAGTAGTGAAAGTGAAAACGAAAGCGAATATCATCTGAAAGCGAATATCATCATAGCGACAGTAGCGGGAGTAGCGATACTAGCGAAAGAAGTGATGGTGGTGACAAACAGAGTATTAGAAGCATATCTAGACGGAGGACGAATAGAAGGAACGGAATTGCCTGAGGTGTGTTATGTAAAATGAGATAAGAATGAAGATAACAAATCGAGCAATAGTGATCAATAAGACGGTGGCGCAGTGTTGGAAGTCACAGGGTAGACGGAAAGGATGAAACTATTTGCTGTGCGATGATTTGTTGTGTTGTTACTGTGGGATTGCATAAAGAGAAGACTGATTTGTTATCTGATGTTGCTATTGTTGTATCAAATATTACATAATACATTGAAATAAAAGAATAAACATGAATCAAAATGAAAATGATCCTATTTTTGATGCGGAATTGTATTTTCGCTGGCCTACACCAGATCCACTTCTTCTCTCGCAGTGTTTTGTGCATAATCCTGTTGGCGATGGAAATTGCCTATACAACAGCTTGAAATATTGCACGAGTGACCATGCATCTTCGGTCCGTTCGTTGCGAATGAGTTTGAATCGCTATCTATTGAAGCATTCGAAAGAAGAATTAGTACCAGGACAAGGTACAATTGTTGATTGTATGAACGACAGTTTGGTTGTAGCAAATGTAGCTGCAATAAAAGGACTCGACCGTGCGTTACAATATGCGTTGCAGATGAATAGTAGTACTCCATACCAGTGTATGTATCCAACGTTGTTGGAAGTATTTGCATTCGCTCGCATAAACCGAGTAAATATTGTTGTTTATTCTATTGATTGCCCTGCTACAAACGACAGCCAATTAGATTATCAATTGAAACAATTAGCATGCATACGAACTGATTATAATGCAAGGACCATATGTCTGTTGTATATTGGTGCTCATTTTGAAGGGCTAAAACCGAAAAATAACACAGATACACAACAATTTGGCCAGAAGCGTACAGGAATAGGAGAACCAATTGAACAAATAGTAGATGGACGGCAATGCACTATGTCAGAGACGATAAAAAATGCTCGCAATGAAGACAAGAAGCTGAGAAAAAGGAAATTGCGGCAAGACAACGAGGATTTTATAGAAGAAATGAAGTCACAGAAGTCCAAACGTATTGTGTATAGGAAGAATAAAGAAGAGGATGAAAATCTGTTCATTCAGAAACAGTTGGAGCAGATGGTTGAATTCGATGCTAGTGATCACGAATCGCAAATGATGCCAGAGATAGAGGTAGATGATGCAGCTGATGCCAATGACAACTCACAAATGATTGATGAATCGAAAGTGAATGCGAATAATGTGACCGTTGTCTCCCATGAAAACGAATGTTGCATCAACGATGAGTCTATCTCTGCAATCTCTCAAGAATCGCATAGAGACGGTGACAAACCTCATTGTGATAATTGCAAACGTATCAATATCACAGAGGATCCCACATCCATTTATTACTTGAACTTTACTAAGGTTCCGAATACTCACATACGCCCCATCAAGAGTGCATTAAAAAGGGTCCATGAAAAATGCAACGAGAACGAAAATTGCAACTATTTACTTTGTCAAAATTGCTGTCGTTATTTGAAAGAGCCTGATGTCGCGTTGACTTTGAGAGAAAGGGAGCATCTCGTGGATTGGAAAAATACGTGGCCGTCGTTCCTATGGGATATGTTGAGTGGGGTGCAAGCCAACGATAGTGTGCCGTTTACGCGCATATATCCCGCAACATTGCTGTGGCAATTTATTCCCTGTAGTATACGGCCGTATTGGACGCAGGAACTGTCCAAACTGAGGTTTGTCAATTGGGATGGTAAAAACGAGAATATTTTTAGTGGGTGTACGGTGGAAGAGCCGCCATCGTTTTTTGCAGACAGATCCACAGATTTCTACGAGTTTTACGAGGACATTGATAGTTATGATCTCAGAAGATTGAAACATGCCTTGCGCCGGACGGATCCGTCGAATGCATCGTACAGCTCCATAGTCCTGCCTGATGTCTTGTGTCCTTGGGGGTGTACCGAATTTTCCTTCCAAACCGAGCATTGCAATCCAGCACTACTCATTCAACATCATCTGAGAAAAGTTACTTTGAACATGCCTCAAGCGAGCTACTTCAACGAAATTTACTTGGTAGAATCTTCTCGCCAGGACTACATTCGGTATGATTTGGACTATGATTATATATTAACATTCAACACTAAGTGGCCAATACTTCCATCGATGGTACTGGACCCAAATGAAGGTTTTGTTGTTATGGTGTGTCGATTTCACAAGGATTCGAACAGCAAAAAACGCATGTATTGCCATCCTCCAAGGAAGCCTCTTTGCCATAATTTGAGTGCCGAGAGGAGTGACCAACTAAGCCTTTGTGTGGTTGAGCCTCGGACGTGTCAGTCAATGAAGACTAACAGAGTGTACAATTCGGGTTTCAACATGACAACGCAGCAAGCTTCGTATAGCGGTGTTGATTCCATGAACATATCTACAGAGGGTAGCTTTACACATGCTTCTGTAATGTTGAGCGATCACGAGGCCATGTCAATAGCGTACCGCGATGATATGAGTGCATTACTAACCCGCAATGTCGTCGAAGGTGTGATCAATGCTAAGCTAGCTGCAGATCTTGCCGAAAGAGCAAAATTGTACTATCCGCCTGGTTCTATTGACAGATATCTTGAGGGAGCAACTTATTTCGTTCCAAGCGATATTATGACTATGCAGACGGATGGGTCACGAGACAATGCTATAGGAGTCGTAGTGCAACGGCGAAATCGTAACGGCCAGCAAATGGATACTACCATAGCATGCAAACCGTCATGGCCGCCTATCATTAATTTCATGCAAATGGAAGATTCAAAAGGATTCGGCTATCCGTTTCAGGCCATTAAAAAATATTACAAGTATGATGCTGGTTGTCCTATCATGATGCTGTGGGCCCTCGCGTCTTCCATTCTTGGTTGCAAAGAATTTTGGCGTGCTATTCACACGAAGGAAGAATCTTTCCGACAAGATGGTTGGGAAGGGCACATGCTGACGCACTTACACGCCGTTTATTTAAGACATGAAGACAACCATGCTCCAAAACAATCTCCTTTTCAGCACAAGAAGGCACGAGCTGCCAAGTTTATGTTGAATTTGTTGAAACAGTCCATGCCAATGGCCATGGCAAGCTACGACGAGCAACCTTGGATGAATCCCATGTTATTCTACAAATTTGACATTGACTATTGGCGAGTCTTACTCCCATCACGTGCGTTTCCCTCCATTACTATCCACGAATCAGTCGCCATTGCTAAAACACACAGAGTGGAGTTGTTCCGTGCTGATGTTGTGATTATCGTCAAGACAGACTCGACGGGCATTCAAACCTTCGACGATGAACTATTTCAGATGGGAGAGATGAAGTTCGAAGCACGAGTCGTTATGTGCTTCAATGAAGATTCAGAAGCAAAAAAACCTTGGAAATTCGATGCTGTGCGATTCGTCCGTCATGGCGGTGCATTTTCTTCGTGGTGGAAACAAAAACGTGATCGTTTGTCTCCTGTATTTATGACACAAAGCTTGAATGAAAATGTGCGCAACGATCTCCCGCCAAATTCGTTTGCGCATGTTGTTGTGTATGCCAAGATAGTTACACCAGAAGTCAAAGAACACAGGAAAGAGCTCCATAGAACTCTTGGAGGACAGGTCCATGTATTTTGCAATTGTAACGACTTTCCTCTACTGGTAACTGGAAAAGCTAAAGAAAGGAAACGTCAATGCATGAACGCCAAATGTACACAATTGGAACGGTATATTTGCAGTAACTACATGTGCAATACTCGAATATGCAACAAGTGTTTCAATTTGCTGTCGAAGGAGGAAGAAACTAGATTGGATCCATCAACTGCCGTAGTAGAATCCCATCAAAATGATGCATGTAGCGAATCTGACAACGAGGAAGAGGTGAGTAATGCTGATGAGCTTGAACTATCAGACAATGAAGCATCGCGACACTCCAACAACGAGCAAAATGAAGTCGATGAAGAAGTCAATGATGAGTTAACACTGAGAGAACGCATATCGCACGAGGATGATGTGGGCCGTGATGAAGTAATTGATGATGGTGGCTTTGATTTTGATAATTTCCTGACGTTTGTGAATCCCGATCCTGCCAACGAGACGGAAGAGTTGCCAATGGCGACTAATGCAGGGGAGTTTGCACACACCATATTGCCGCGATCGCAAACACACATGACGGTGCCTGCCCATGTATTGCTGAATCAAGTCGGAACTATTTGCACGCGATACAATCAACGTATACAAGGTACGCTGCCTCAAAAGCATTTCATTCAACGGATTGTGTCTACAATATATGGCGTCTCGATACCGTTATTGTATCCTGCGGCCTGCCTCTTTCCTCGTCATTTTTACGCCAGTGCTCGGCAGGATCGCTCTGCTATCTTGGGTGCACTTCCATTGTGCTGTTACACAAATACTACAAACCCTCTTGGTATGGCATCGACGCTCTCCACTGCACGGAATTTGTTGACCCATTCCAGTTCGTCAACAAGCACGTGTCATACGTTTGCTGCGTTCCTCTACGATGTCCAAGCAAATAAAGTATCAGCCGATTCGCGATTGGTCAACAATAGAGGATTCAAAGTGGATGTTGTAAACGCCAGCGGTATTTCTTTGAGGGACCCAGATCGCACTGATCTTTCAGAGTGTGTTGAGAGTCATCAGGCTGCTCTCGACCTTGCTGCAGCCCAAAAATATCATCCTTTTGATTGGTTTTTCACCTTCACTCCAAACCAAGCAACGCATCCAGGATTAGATCACCTTTACTTATACAAGGAGAGCATAGACTGGACGTCAAAAGCTGGCATGCCGGGTAAGGATGGGATGCTGCAGAATTGCATACCAGAATACAAATATGAGAGCATGTCTATTTCAGAACAGGCGGAAGTAAAGCGCTCTTTCGAAATGGCATATGGATCACTGCTCACCAGGTGCTGGCTCGAAGTTAGTAAGCTGTGGTTGAATTATTTATCCTTCAGCACCAATTCTGTAATTGCACCGGTGGATAAGGTATTTTGGCGCTACGAATATCAACCTAACAAGGGAAACTTGCCTCATATACACGGCTTGCTTGGACTCACGAAAGCAGCCATGAGTGACGAGGGACTGCGAAGAGCCGTTTATGACCTGCAAAAATGTTCTGTTGGGAATTTGTTTCCCACCAAAGACATAGATAAATATGTCAAAGATGGGCTGTTTTCAACAAAAGATGATTGGCACAAGTACACCAACCTTGCAGAACAAATACTCACTCACAAGAAGCATAACGAGAGATGTTTAATTCGAACTGGCGAAGGTCCTAACGATTTCGTATGCCGAGTTCCTGATGTAGCAGCCAACCGTACAAATCCGGGTGATCACGAATTTAAGCCCTTTCACTATCAGCATTCTCAGGGATGTCTAGCTGTTCTAGAGGATTGCGGGGAATATATTCCACCAACCGTTGAAGCTCCGCACGGTATATTTAAATCTCGCCTGTTTAATCCATCGCGCCATTACGGAAGAATCAACCCTTGGGATCATAGAAAAATGTCACCGGTCATACCTGAGTTTTTCGCCTTCACTAAGTCCATGCAGAATGGACAGATTATGACCGATACAAATGGTGTTGCTAAGTATGTCATCACATATATAGTGGAGATGGATCAGGGCAATCGTGTGATCGTCTGGGCGGATGCTCACACTGGTGCGGTGTATCGTGTCGAGAATCAATTTCTGCACAACACCAAAATTGGAAGAAGTCGAGTCAATGAAAATAAAGCCTTTGACAAGTCACGCCAGCGTCATCATCCAATTGGAAAGCGACTTGCCTACACTGAGATGGCTCAGCAGTTGCTTGGTTATTCAGATATCAAAACAAATTTGAAATACAACCATATTGCAACAGTTCCGTTCGAAATGCGCTCCACTACAAAAGTACGATTGGATTCAAAAGGTAACGTGGAGCGACCGGGATATACCAGGTTGGAAGATGCCCAATCCACTCAATCTGTGTCTCAACTCGTTCGAATGAATAAACATTTTCCACCAGAACGGCAACTTAGACCAAATCAGCTTTTGCTGTTCCGTCACAATGGGGTCAATACAAAGCAGTATGATAAAGTGACTCAATTTGGTCTGAGACCGGTCGAGCTGTTGGAATTGTTCAGCAGCATAGGTAATTATTATCGTTGGTTCTACATTCCTCCCAATGCCTCGGAGCCAGCTGATATTGATGAGTTTACAACTTCATCTATTCGTACCTGTCGTTGGTATGACACATTTGGACGACACATATTGCTCCGACATAAAGCCTTTGAAGAAGTAAAAGAGTACCTCGACGGTACTAGTAACAATGATATCACCTGTCATGGGAAAGAGTTGAAGACATTCCTTCTAGAAATGATCAACAGCAATCATGTGGATACTGCATTTACCTTCGAAGATAACGGGAGAGACCTTCCAATCCCGGTATTTTCTAGCATAAATCCACACGATCCAATAGCATTCATGCAACATCTAATGATTACCCTAGGAAAGTACGAGACTGAGCTAGATTTTCGTGTAAATCCAACTATACGCGAGAGCTTAGTAGCAGTAAAGTTGATTGGGAACAAAACCAACGAAGAGTCTTTGCGAGAATACTCACGTCAATTGCTAAGATTAGTGATAAAAGAGTGTTTTTCGATTCAACCAATGACAATGCACAAGTTGGACGGTTATATTGTCATTGCGAAACAACTATTCGATGATATCTTACTGAAAAATGCTATATCCATGTCAGACCTACCCTCCTGCATTCTAACTGAATTGCTCGATAGTAAGGACCAGAAGTTGAGGGATTTCACTACAACCAAGAAAAATGATCATTTGGCAGCAATTTATTCCGCCCTACAAGGGAACCCCAACATTCCTCTTCGGGAAGAAGTAGATGAATGCACCAAAGCGACTCCTCTGCAATGGGATCCATTGTGTCCATTATTTCGATCCCCAGAGCAGAACGATGCATCGTACAAGGAGCAATCGTTGGTTGTGAAATTGGGAAAAGAACTCGTGGATTCGTATCTATTGCAATCTGGATCAGACCCAAGTGTACCCACAAAAGGACTCATTATCCACGGAGTTCCCGGAGGTGGGAAAACGTACTTGGCACAGTTGTTGCTGCTATATGCAATGACAAAAGGGTTGCATGTGATGAGTACTGCTGTCATGGCCGCGCGTGCGTTGATGCTTGGTGGGATTCATTTCCATAAGCTAACTGGGTTGAATTCCAAAACAAAGTGCAACGTGTACCGATTGGCCCAGCTTGCTCTCGATAAATTGCACAGGAAAAGTCAGCTTTCTTTTCTCCATATCCTACTCACGTTGGACGTTCTTCTTTTTGACGAAGGAGGTCAATTTTGCGCGGAGTTGCTATCTTTTCTGAACATCGTCCTAAAGAAGACACGCAATACCAATCTACCCTTTGGTGGAGTGTTATTGATCGTGACTATGGATCCATCGCAAATCGGACCAATTAGAGGTCTCCCATTCCTTGTTTCATCGCACATCCTCACCAATTTTATTCTCGTTGGACTCCGTCAATCTGTCCGAGCTCATCAAGACCCTACCTTTCAAAGAATCCAAAACATCACACGCAAGAGTGTCAAAGAATTGCTCAATACTCCTGGGCTAGAAGAAGAATTCAAAAGATTAGTCAGTCAGAATTTTACTTTTGTGGAGAGCATGATGGACGAGAAAATCACAGCCGATACTCAACGTTGCTATGCCAAGAGAAAACCAGCCCAAGAAGCATCAAACGAGTACGTCGAAAGCTGTCTTCGTCAATTCCGATCAGACGGCACACCCCACATCCTTTGCATGGCAGACGATTTTCAACAGAGAATTGGCACCAACGCAGACCTCATCCAAACCAACTCAGAGGAGATTAGATCAACACTTAATCAAAAATTGAAAGAACCTCCGAGATTACTCTTCTGGCGTGGAGCAGCGTTCAATGGAACCATAAACGGAAAGGGTTTCTTGCAATCTCAGTTCCTTTTGATGCTGGACCTTCCCACGTCGGAACAAATAAAATCCAAATCGCCCCTGAAGCTGTTGGCTGCTCCCTTGCATATCAATCATCTTAATGCTGCTGATGGAATCCCATCTTGTCCAGCTTTACTCGCAGCCGGTTGGAAACATGTGCAAATATCGTGTGCTCCCGAGCGTCATATCACCAACAGGGGCATCATCTGCACTCGAAAACAATACTCCCTATGTCATGTTGGAGCCAGTACAATACACAAGCAAACAGGAAACACCCTCGAACGTATTGCAATTGAAGTCATACCAGGAAAAAGTTGCCCCTGGAACAAAAAATTAGAAATAGTCATGCTGAGCAGGACCAATATTGGGCCGCATACTATCATTGTAGGTCCAAAAAAAGCAGCCATTGATGAATTATGGCGACTCCTCACCATAAACGATCAGTGGACGCCATACATTGAAATGCTGTTGGAACGATTGTCCATCTACGCAGACGACCAGCCACAATCAAATTGGCAAGCACGCAATCGACACGTACTGAATATCACCGAAGCATTCCCCTTTCGTACGTGCGATCTCCATCTTGTGCAGCCTGGGGATTCATCTGGGTTCGTTTACCTCCTCATGTCAATGAAAGATTTCGAAAGGACGTACGTCGGCCAAACAGCAAATTTATCCGTTCGATTCATCAAGCATCAAAGCGGCAGCGGCTCTGAGGGCACAGCTGATCCGTTCTATCGGCCATATTGCATTGCTGCCTTCATTGCTTGCTCTGGACTTCTCGACAGAAATCAACGCTGTTATCTTGAACGGCAGTGGAAGCAATACAATCTGGCAACAATCAATGCTGGACAGAAGGATGTATTCTCACGAATCGAACAAGGGCGTCGCGTTGTTGAAGAATACAATAGAGAACGGGAAGAGAGCCACAAGATCCGATATATAATCACTCTTGCCCGTCGTCGTCAACCTTCCCATAGAACCGAGTACAACGAACAATCAAATGCGGCAGCATAATAAATAATTGAAGAAGCGGAATAATCGAAGAAGTAAATCACCGTAGAATACCTTTTGCACATACCATAAATAATCTCCTTAATTGGCAAAAACTAGATTCCATTCAAACTTGCCCTCTCCCCCGCAACCTCCCACTCCGCAAGAGCAATATCCTCCACCCAAACACTCTTCATACAATGCATCCTTAGGAAGAGTTATAGATCCATAAACGTTTTCAACTGTTTGTTTTTGTAACTGAGACGCTTGCTGTTTGTATTACTATCGCATGTGCCGCAGTATAGTAGAGGCACCGCAATATGACGATAGTAATGATTGCGACGCTAGGACGGTATTGAATAATTATGACATTGGCCACTATTACAGCGAGTAGGTGATAACGATCAGAAGAAGGAAGAAGGTGCTGATAATGTTACTAATGATATTTTTGTTGGCGACCAATATTTGATAATATAACCAAGACTAATGCTACAATAATATTCTCGTCGCCTTCGCTGTTGTTGTCAAAGAATGGAAGGAAACGCGAGGAAAGTTAGGACAACAAATAATAAGAAGAAAACACAGTAGTAATTATTCGCGTGACACGATTGGGAAGCGCAGGGTGGTTGGTAGCATTGATTTTTTATTGGTGCATTGGTATTAATTTGATGGTCGAATGGTATTAATTAGATGGATTCTTTTGTTTATTGATTTATCCGTTGTCGTAGATGTGACGATCATAGGCTGGTAACTACCCATGTAAATTGCGTGATACCAGTATCCGTTATTTATGAGAGTAATGATTACTTACCGCGATGGGGGCTTGAAGAGGTGCCCTCCTTTGAAGGATACTGCACAACTAAATTGGCCACGTCGTGAGAATTGCCGACGAACTCGATTTCACGCTGTAGATGCCTGTTTTAATTCATTCGTTCTTTATGATGCGAGGTGATGATAGATAGTATATCCTTCATATAAAGGTGCTGAGAAAAAAATATAGAGGGCGAGTTTACTTTCGTCGTGGTCGTCGTGGTGGTATGACGTTCAATGGAAGTAATAGCATTGGATAGTAAATGGCGAATGGAACGTGTCACGTGTTTCATTGTTCGATTTGTTATTTTTCTATCAGTAGATCGCAAAAAAGGTATTTTAAGTGGGGAACCCCTACCTTAAATATTTATAGTCTACATATTTATAAGATTTTATTAGAGAGTTTAAATCTCTATACAGAAAGTGTGCCATGCCCTCTAAATGTAAAGCCCTCTAAATGAGAAACCAAACAGACACAACACACACGCCTACCTATCTACGATAACAAAAATAGAGGCCTGTCTAAAACAAGATCATAGTAGGTAGTAGTATCGTACCAGATCGTATATCGTACCCCTCACCACCACGAGGTACCACTTCCTCTCTCATAGAATAATAACAACTGCGCCAATCACCATCAAAATGGCATAATTAATAGCTCTTAGCAAGCGTGCAATCTGACAACATATTTTTATCTTCGATGCAATGCATTTAGTATATCATGCCTTCTTCCAAGAACAATAAAGCTGTTATTGGCATACCAGCCAATAATAAAAGACTCAAATCTTCCGCTATTACTAAAATGAGAGCGCCAAAATCATGCTCGTGCAAAAATCCAAAATGTCTCAACATCAAGCTATTGTACCATGCTTCAAAAATCAACTATTCAAACATCACCATCAGCCTATCAGCAGCAAGCACTGAACTATATCACATGACAAAGAGCAAACTCAATATAGAAATAACAGGAGAGTTGACTATTGCTCCATGGCATTTTAATGATATATTTAGAACGTTTTTTCGTCGTTGTCATGGAATCAAACTAAGAGGCGTTGTACCTATGAGCATAATTAAAGAGAAGAGAATTCCTTCACATCTTTTTAGCAATGAATCAAATTCATGCTTCGCCATGGCCGTCCCAACATCAATGAATGATATTAACCATTTATCAAGAGCAAATGCCGAAGCACATTATTATTGTGGAATGGTTATAACATACCCTAATTTAATTGGATCAATTGGCAAGATTGTCGGTGGAATAATTGAGACAAACGAAGACGCATCCGACATCCTTCACCCTCATCGAACATTTCAACAATATTCAAGCATCAATCAGAGTAAGATTAGGCAGAGTTCTGCTGATCAATGGCATAATGGGCTCATAGAATTGTATGCAAAACCAGAAACAATGATTGAACCAGAAAATGATACCACAATAACTCATGCGATTAACCAATACAATCGAAAAAACAAGACAAAGAGAAGCAAAGTTGCTACGGTAGTAGGAGGTAAACTGTTCTCCTCGTTTTTTGATCGAAAAAAAGGGCGATCCGATTTGAATGAGGATAGAGAAAAAAAGAAGGACTTATCCGCACAGTATCGATTGGCTAATGTGATAACCAAACAAACTGGATATGATTCCGATGCATACGGCAAGGGCATTCAATTAAAAATGAATTGGAAGGACCCCGACCGACAGTCCAATGCAATTGTACCTATCTTTGAACGGAGCGATTCCTACAAAACCGTAATTCCTCACCAAGACACACTATATTCATCTGCAGACTTCTATTGGAAAAATCGGAAATTTAAGGCGGCAAATCTTGAACCCATGAGACTCGAAGATTCCGATTTGATTGTGTACTCAGACAAATTCAACATTACCGGTTTGGGAAATGATATGTTATTCGTGCGTGTGGGAGAATGTTTATCTCAAAAACAAACCACAAAAATAAACGAGTTTGCACAAACCACTACAGGCGTGAATTCGATACCGCTCCTAATCCAAATGATGTGCAGCTCCAAACACGATTTTCTCAAAGGACAAAAACCAAATAATGTGGATGATGCAAACTACGAAACGCTTGATGTGGCATGCAAGACAACATCTGAATTGATATTGGCCATTTTTAATGGAATTGTCGATTACGTATCATACATCCCCCTTGATATTCACAAGAAGCCCAGTCATGTTCCAAGCATGATTCGTATTCTATGGCTCATATGGTGTTTCGCAACAGATAAATATATTCATCTGGTTCCTGCTTGGCAAAAAAAGATTATACTTCGCAATCTCATCAACATCGAAACAAGAGTACGAACGCAACATCCCAATGCTACAGAAGAAGAGATGCAACTGTTGATAAAAACCGCCAAATCAGCAGCACGGTACTTTCACTATTGTGCTATTATGGCAATCAGCCAACAAAGCACCGACGAACAAACTATGACAGCTTACTATCGATTGTTTTCTGATGTCTGGGATGCACAGTCGTTTTTCGAACAATTAAATCGACTTGATGGATCCTTCGACTTGTGGTTTGGATGCATGATCGAAGTATTGCGAACAACATCGTTATATGTTACAAAAGCTCAGACCCTAATTCTTCTGGCTCTCCAACACGTTATTAATGGTCCCATAAAAGGCATGGCGTTACGTTCCATGTATCAGTTTGGACAAAAAAAACAAAGTATTGCAGACAACACTGAAATAAATTTTACAGGTAACGTATCAAGCATAACGGAACCCGGCATTGACGTTCATTTCAAACGCGCCGTCACCTGCACGATCATGCATACAATGGACATTGAAGACGTCGCTTTAATCGAGAAATATGTTGCTGTGATTTCCAAACAACTACCGAGTAAAGCTATGTTTATAGCAAATGAAATGTTTGGAACGGTAGGTCAATTCTTTCACAGGGGTGATGCTACGCAAACAGATCTGTTAAAGTTTATCGTTGAAAAGGTCTCAGAAGAAAACGATTTATTCAAAAAGATCTTGGGAAGCTGGAAAAGGAATGAATACCAAATAAAATGAATCGTTTAGCTCTTATTTATTGTACTATGTTATTCTACTACTCTACTCTTTTTTACACAAGGGCTATCGCATCGAACTTCATATTGTCCAAATGAGCCTTCTCTACCTCAGTAAGACCCGTCGGTCGGATATATGACATGTTATAAATTAATTCTCCACTCTCGATGTATTTCTTGGGTTCGTTGCGCGATCCAGGAGCGGGTTGATCGACAGCCAAATCCACAACCATGCCACGTTTAACCCACCCAATCAAGTCATATCCTCCATGACCATTCACGTAATTCACCTGATCTTCCATGGAATCTAAGATTTCATGGTAACTGCGCCGATCATTCAACAAATCCATGGTAAGACCAATTGGGAACTTCCCACCTTTGAAGAAAGACATGGTAAAATTCCTGCTTGTAAATTCCTTGACGTTGAAGGACTTGCCATCGTCAACATGAGCCCTCAACTGAAAAACACCCGTCTTGTTCGCAGCTCGCTGGGTTATCTGATGACAACAGCAATGCTCAGCCAAGACGCCATGCTTGTACGCTTCAAGAGTACCGCATTGTACACCCGCGCATTTCGTCTGAATAAAGTCACAATTAATAAGCGTAAGGGTTGAGTCGGAGTAATGGAACGCATGCATCTTCTTCGTCGACTCCACTACTGCCCTTGTTGGAAGTCGGGCCTCTGAAGTAACAGGAAGGATGGAGCCAGGCAAGAATGTCAATGGCTGCCGACCTTCGTTCATTGTCCTATCAATGGTAGGTGGATTTTCCACCGCGAACATGTTGCCAGGACCTGTATCAATACATTACACCGTTTTCGTTTTCAGTATAAAAACGAAAAGACTTATGCACATTGCCAATCAATTAACTTACTGAACACCTCCGTGTCGCGCAAACTCTGACAGCGATGGAACATGCTCTCGTTCTGTCCATTCCCGCACAAAAATGTATTAAGGTTGTTTCCTACAGGAGCCATGGGATCGAATGTATTAATCATCACCTGATACTTTACATTACCCATTGTACCTCCTTTCGAACCGTACGTAAATTTATCACTCGCCACCTTTCGACGGTAACGGAGGATAATGTTGATATTTACCTTCTTCCTCGTTCTCATATTGAGATCGTTCTGCAACTCCTCTATATTAACAAATGCCCAATCTCCGTCATATGGATCTAAATTCATCCTAGACCGGAGCTGCGATGGAATCGATAGAATCTCCCCTACTGCCCTTTGTCGAGCCGCTCCAGATGACAATGCATTGTTATCCAAGCCTTCTTCGTTATTGTATTCATCCATTACTCGTTAGTATCCCTTACTTTATAATAGTATTTTGTAGCAGCACAAACTCAATCCCATATAATGTAAGTTTACACTTCTCAAATCAGACAGGGGGCGTAGACCACAGCTCTTCACGCGATAATTGGGTGTCGGCGTCGGCGGCGTCAGCCTAAAAAAGGCGGGAGCTGGGCTTCTCTTCTTCAAAAAATAATGATGGCGCGCTTTCACGCGATACATAATTGGAGCGGGACCAGCAAAAAAGGCGGGAGCTGGGCTTCTCTTTCAAAATGGCTTGGATATACCTATCGTATGTACCTACCATATTACCTATCACTTTGAAGTGGGACCAGCCCCATGTCTGTTGGGACGCGCAGTGTCTGGATTTTGTGATTTTGCAATCTTCAAAGTGTCAAAACATCAAAAATCCTACGAGAACACTACCCACTACCTTAGAGAGATCTCGAGACTCAAGTTACTATGATGAAACTTACAGCAAAGTTTAGGAAGTTCCATCACAGTGAGAAAGAATGTACTAAATCGATTAGTCATTGACTAAGTCCCGTCAGAAACACGTACTGTCAGAAGACAGGTGTCAAGTAATGGGAAGGCTGGAGACAGATGTCAAGTAACGCTAAGGCCAATTGATTCATGTACCTGGTAGTTTGGATTCGTAGTCTCATAACAACAACCTAGCAATACAATACAACACACCATCACCATCACCAGCGTTATCATATCAAACAACGTGAAAAATGTCCGACGAATTGCCTCATGCACGCAAAATAGATCCATTCAACATATTCGATTCGTTGCTCGACGAACAACTCATTCACATCATTGGTTATCTCAACCCATGTGATGTATATGGTCTCACATGCTCTTGTCGCAATTTTCGTAAGCCCATGAACGAGAATAAGTGCAAGCAACCCATTGGCCACCGTCTAATGTACATTACTTTACAATCGAGCCTTGCTTATGTCCTGCAAACAAAACACCTCGCTACAAATCCAAAGAGCAATGTACTGGAGTTATACAAAAGAATGACCAAGACCGAAAATTTTGCGAAAGATTCCACTGCCATTTCTGGGTCTACCATGACGCAAATGATACAAAGACAACCCATTCAAGGAACCAACCTCGATTGCTATACGAGTTATGCCTCTGCAGCTGCTTTTCGTACTTTGCTAATCGAACTTGGTCTAATTTACATCTCGCACTGTTGTTTCTACGATTATACAAAGCTTGCACTGAACATAGGAGAACACATCCATCACATTGAGCATTATGCTCACATGCCACCAGAAAACCAACAGTTCACTTTTACCAACGAGAACGACGGCAAAGTCAATTGGCGATTCCACAAGGCTTCAATTTATAGCTCAGAACAGCATTACATCATGATCAAGAAAGAGAAATACTTCCTAGACACTCTCAAAGGTGTACCATTTCCATACGATCGTAGATTGTACCAATCAGAATCAACCAAGGCAAAGCGAAACATCATCGTCGATCTCGTTGTCGTTGATAATGGACAGAAGATAGGATCCGTCATAAACAACTTTGACATCGACATTTGTTCCGCCTCGTTTGACGGTCGTTCGTTTCATATTCCAAACCCAAAATATACCTTTTACAATAAGGTACGACTAACGAACGTTTACAGAAACCAATTCCTTCATGCTTACTTCCATCTCTTGATCGAGGAAACAGATCGACCCCTCATTGACATCTTACGCCAGGTATACAGCACCCAAATGCACCTTCCTCATTATAAGTACGACAGTACATCCTCAGCACTAATACTCTTCTCGCGAGACTTTGAACATCAATTTACCAAAACAAACGATAAGTTTTGGATCAAAATATTTTGCGGAACAGTAATCGCAAACGTGATAACACAAATGAACTCAAGCGAATTCGTCATACCCAACAAAGAAAAACGCTCACCTATTTATCTGCACAACAGCATCTTATCCAACTGCTTTTCCCGCATTGACAAATATCTCTGTCGCAAGTACACCTTCCTCAACCTGCGAGATATACCCCACGATTTAACCCGCCACCTGAAGTAAAATAAAACGCTAATCTAGGAGTTATGTTCTGGACTTGACTTACATTTGAAAACCCTGTTTGCAGCGAACAATAAATCGATAAACCATAGTATTACTACTGTAATCCATTTGCTAACATTCAATTATATTCTTTGCGAAAGGAATGACATCCAAAACTAATAAACTAATAGTACATGCACACCTGTGGCCCATGCCGACGCAGGAAGGCATGGGCCTTGTAATTCTCTTCGTCGCAACATCCATGCTACCTAAAACCAATCTTCATTATTACTGAATCACTGTTCCATCACCCGTACCTACCATACTATGCCAATTATGTCGCATTCATACTCGTTACTACTGGCAATTTGATTCTCTTCCTATTTAGTGACAAAATCGTGTTTCCCTACCACAACTACAAATTACTCTTTGCATATTAATACTTACCTGCTTACTGTCTTACCATTTTACGCATCCTAATGTGTTATCGGTTACTCCTACAATGAATACGCAAATACGTATGCAAACAAATACACTCTACCTAAGTTGTCACTCTCTGCCTCAACACTATCTATATCTAGTCACCACTATTACGTATACCTTTTTCCTCAATAATAAACAATTGTCTAAAGTAATGCATTGCTCAGCTGCGACCCAACCAACATTATTCTGCCCCATTCTCTTGCTTACACAGTATTGAATATACCATGTCCTACACGCAATTTGTAAAGGAATGCTCCGATTAATTGGCTCCTAACCAAACCACCCAATCACATTACTATCTGCTCGCATTTAGTATACTATCTGCTCTCATTCCATCTCACAACTGCCAAACAAACCTTTGTTTCGTTCTCTCAGCAACCTTCATCTCATTGTCTTCCCAGGCTATCTCCCAATCATCTAACCCACTGCCTCCTCGTTCAGCTTCTCAACTCTCAAGTCGTTCCTTCCTGCACTCATCTCCTCAACCATTGTCTCATACCTCTATCTCCATCTTATCTCGCAAATTGTCTCAGACCAAGTTACTTGCTCAACCAACTACTATACTCAGTTCTTTTGGCATCAATAAAAGATGCATTAAATTATTTACGAATACCTCTCAAGAAATCAATGCATAGTAAATTTGTCATTTTCCTTTCCTTACAAGTATATGATTTCGAAGTAAATGCAACTATTAGTTTCAATAAGTAAGAACAAGTTCTTTTGTCCATCCCTATTATGGTGGGATTCAATTTCAATCCCATTTACACACGTCTCCTTCACTTCAACTCATAAAAAAGAATAATCTATAGACTGAAACTGAAATATCATGACGGATACAAACGCAAACAAAGCTACGTGTCCTACTGCGCCTAGTAAAAATGATCAAGCAAAGAAAGCAACATCTTGTATTGACAATGCCATAAATCAACCTTGTAAAATTACACCACCACGCCAATCCGTTGCTAAACATACGCTGCATGCTGACAATGCGGTCTCACCTCCACCAAAGAAAAAGCCCTATCAACCGCCATCAATGGAACAAAGCCCTTCACCATTTCATCGATCCAAAGTCGCAACCAAAAGACAGCTAAAACCTTACCTCAAAAATCCCATCACTGGCATTTGGCGTTCAGATTGGTGGGAGTATTGTTGTGACGAATCCGACTATAGAAACTGCGACCGTTTAGTGCAACGCCGACTAGATGAGATCGCAGCAGCTTCCCGTGGTAAAGCCATGACCATCGAGATAGAAGATCCACTCAATGATAAAAACTCAAAATGTCCTGCAAAACAAAGTGATAAAGATCCCAAACATAATTGAAGCCCATCTCGTGCAAGATACCCAATCAAGATTTAGATGACATCGAAACAACTATAGAATAACTCATAGGCCCTGTCACTGTATAGAACCACAATGTTTTGTTTTTGCCATCATAAAGACAGCTACAACTTCTTTCGTACTTCTTCCATAATGGTATACAACTAAATTCTATACAACTAGATTCTACAGAAATGTTGCAATAATAGTCTATACGTTCTCATATTACCATCGGTTCATTCATATTATACCATTTAGGTCGATCCTTAATCAACATATTCCATAGACGACAAATCATCATTGGTACCATCGGTGCTGATATTATCATTGCTGGTATCATCATTGCTGTCCACTACATCTACTCTTCTTTCTTCAGCAACTATTTGCACCAAACGATGAATGTGATGGTGATGCAGCATCGTTGTATCCACAAAAGGCACAGCATCATTATCACCAACAACAACATCTTCTTCTGACAAATTCAAAACAAATTAAATACAACAAATATGTTCAGTACAATTGCAAAATTCAAATACACAATGATATAATTTCTCACAATGCCTAGCACTTATACACTCTCACCTGCTTACCTTCATCGTCTTCGACAGGATTAAACGACGGACCTTCGTCGAACCATGCATCATACCATTCATTATTCACAATGGTTATATTCAAATAATGCACATTCCCTGATGGCATTCTATTTCAACTCCATCGTTCGTTAAATTCCACTACAGCATTTACTCCCTGCAACGTAGAAAGAATTATACTCATATTCATTCATTAGAATCGTATTGCAATTATCTTTTTATGACGCATTTCTAACACGACGAATCAACTAGACACAAGAAAAAAAAACACCAAATTTATTAACATACCCTCCTCCCACGCCTTCAATCCCACGAAGGTCCTTCAAGTATTTGTATCAATACCCCTGCTGCAAATCGCGAATCGCATCATTCTCCGACTCATCCGCCACTGCACCGCGCTAGCATGGTTGCAAATACTTCCCACGCCTACGGCACCGCGCTGTACAATAATAATTGGTTGGGACAGGTTAGCCATGCACTGATGCGGCCGTTGGCACAGAAGACGTATTGGGAGCAGCTAGTGTCTGTTTTTAGTGACATGCCATTGTAGTTTATGTCGCCATCTGTCTGACAATCGGCGGCGTTGGCAGCGAGCGCTGTCTGAACAGCCGCAGTCTGTTGCGTCGCATGAACAACCACAACAGTCTGAGCGACCAGAACAGCCGGAACAGAGGGCGTCGGTCTTGGCGATGATGCGACGACAACCAGCAACGGAGAACGGAGCGAGATCTTTTATCTGTTTGTGATTGTGAGAGATTGTGAGCGCTGAGCTATTTGTGGAGATTTGTGGTATTGTATCTTAGATTTATTGGGGGTCTTTTTATTATTTCATCTTTGTACATACACCTCCCGCAGCCTCCCGCCCTACCTTAGATCAGGTCATCTAGTAACCACATAGGAATTAATATAGCCTTTAGTAGAATAACTGAAAACCTAATACCCCCTGGTACTCCTCACCCCCATGCTCTTACGAAAACTCCGATTTTCTGGGATTAGCTACATAGGTTCGTACATACGCGGTATTATAGTTTCCTATCTATCACGCACGTAGGCTCACGAAGGTACCTACATCTACCTACATATATAGTAGGTACTTATCTGCGTAGCAGTGCCCCATTGATGGGTCTGTTCACTATCAATAGCTAGAGCTTGTTAAATAGGTTAAATACCCATTAAAATGGTGAAAGAATCACAAATCGGGACCATCTATGTCTGTTAAAACCTGTTAAAACGCACAATGTCTTCGGAATATTAATGACATAAATAGAACTATGTCGTAACTATGTACCTTCACTAAAACTGTACATTCACTAAAACAATACATATGCGAATCTCACACACACAAGACACACATCTACTTGCATAGACACACAATGGATAAATACCTCATAAGTATGTATGTACACGATCAGAATGGGCTTCCTTGACCCGGCTCTCTCCACCCGCATCCAATCGCCGTCTTATCTTCAGCATCAGCATCATGAGTACATGATAAATGGTTCCACTGTATGTACGCGTGTACGCAGTTTTGCGATTACCTCATACATAAGCGATAGGTACAGTACGTTAATTTAGATTTATTAAAGATCCTGCGCGGTTTTGGGATTACCTAAATACCTAGGTTCGTACA
>JAZGVS010000078.1:0-22999 GCA_037356235.1 Bacterosira constricta
ACATCTGCAGTCAATCCACTCCTCACCATTTCATCACATTTCTCCCAAAACTTTAGCCGAAAGCTGTACACACTCTTTACCTTGCCACGCTCAGATTCACTAAAATCTCTTGCAGGCTTCTTCCCACTCATTCCAACTGTATATTCCTTCCACAGAGTATGAAGAGTCTTCGGCCTACTTGACAATGTAGCTACTAGCCTTCTTGGGGGTTGCCCTCCTTCTCCGGCTTCGCCAGATACATCTTCGCCGTTCGCTCCATTCTCCAAGCCGCCCGTTCCATTACATCCATTAGCGATAGGGCGACGTCCTGGCACTGCAGCAAGGCGGGCAACATTAGTGTTGATACGGGTGAGTTTGTGCTTGAAGACCGCATCACGGCGCTCTAGTTCAGCACGGCTGTCGGACAGCTCTCTCCGAAGATGCAGTACTTGGGACGATAAAAGACGCACCTCTTGCCTCTGAATTCCATAGCGTGCACGATGGTTTCCCTGTCCTCCGCCACCGCCACCATTGTTATTTGTGTTTTCATCATCGTCTCCCATTATTTCATCAATAATAAGTTCCGCATCCACACCAGCCACGCCAAGAGGAGTCTTTCTCACCGGATTCTCACCTGCCTCAAGAGAGCAGCGGTCACCAAGGTTATTGTACGCGGACATGACTCCGGTGCGAAGCTCGATGGGAAGGTGCCCTCCAGACACATGAAAGACCTTCCAAAGGAGAGCACGACCAAGAACGACGCATGCTTGACGAGGGAGATGATGTGCCATGTTGGGCACAACATAGTCCAGTATCCACTGATCGGTTATGCCAGACCCCTCCTTCTGCATGTAGAAGATTGGCCCACCCTTGCACAGAGCAGCAGCTACCTTGGCATCAACATATGGGATGGTGGTGTCGGCATACGTATCCTGCTGACGATTATCCCCCTTCCAACGGCCCCTGTGGTCAATCTCATCCTTGGAGCACCCATTCCTTCGTCCAACAGTCACAGCGAATTTACGGAGGCTGTGCGTCCCCATCAGGCCTTCACCCCACGAGTCAAAGTCATTATCCCCAAGCAATTCTCTCATCTGGTAAGCTGCCACTCCCTTGATGCTATCAGGGTCTTCCATACCTTGTACCCCAAAGATGAACTCATTGTCTTCGGGGTTGAGGAGGTAATGGTACTCTAACCAGCCACCAATAAGAGACAAGGCACAGTACCTCCAATCCTCGGCACCAAGGAGAATTTGGGTGGGAGCATCTCTCTCCTCCATTACATTTTTTGACCAGCACAGCTTACCGGTGACTCCATAGTCCGGGTATTGCTCGAAGGGATGGAGATCAGGAGAACGGAACTTGGCAGTATCATCCACCCTTCCAATAGTATTGTACTGAAAACTGTTGAAGGCTGGCAAAAGAGTAGCCATTTCCTTGTTCTGGAGTTGGCTTGATAACTCAATGATCTGCTCGTACTCTTGAGCAACAAAAGCTCTCCGAGCCTGGGAGGATACTCCCCTACGAGCAGTCTCCATCTTCTTCATGGCTTTAATTAGCTGTGTGATTTGGAGGCAACGGGTAGGATTGCCAGTCCGAGATATCTCATTCCATGGGAGGTTCTTATTCAGCATGTAGTACGACCATGCCTTTTTCCATGCTTTTATTGTGTTGGTGCGATAGAATCTGGGCGGATCGATGTCCGGGTTGGCCGCTGGATTTTCATAGACCTTGATTAGTAGGTACTCGAGGATTTTTTCTGGAGTCACAACTTCCAACTCTGCACGCGTGAAGACGTGTGTCGCGCCAAACGTCAAGCCCCCGTGAATGAACGACATCATCGGGCACAGCATGTCGTGGTATTTTGCCGCTTTGCTCTTCGGCATGGTTGATGGTTCCTGTTGTTGTTTGGTATATTAGTTGATATGGTGTTGTATGGTTGGTTATTGGTAGTATTCTATTATTCTTTTATGAAGAAAGATGGCTGTGTCGACGCTAGTCGACGCAGCATTCTTATCGTGCTACAGCGATGACATGATAACATCATCTTTCATGATGTAGTTGTTACGGTGGTTCTTGGTGGCTGGTTTAGCGATTCACGTTCTAATACGTTGAAGAGGGTTGAACGTGATTGTGGCTTCTCACCAGCTGTCAAACTTTGCAGGGTGTACCAAGCCTACATACGAGTCATATTTATTGAAATTTTACGTATCTACTCTAGATAAAAATTGGTCATAAATATGACTGTGCATGGGACTGTGAGTCACGTAAAATCACAATAAAACCCCAATTATTGATGATGATATCAGAGGTCTGCTGTAGAGACATACCAGATTGCCAGTAGAAATACGACTTTGGTCATATTCCAAAATTAACATAGCCGTAGTATCATTTTGGCTACCATTTGGTAGCCAAAATTCTCGTACCAAATGGTAGCCAAAATCATCATCCAATGCTTTTCTAGCAATCATACTGAGCCCCACATTGATCTACACCCCCCCAAGGTGCAATATATGAACTCAGCTTCAAGTTGGGTCCAGTTAGGTTTCTCCATCCATTATATTTCTATGAATTAACTTTTTGCTCTAATTGATTTTTGCTACCATTTTCATCACACTTCCGATGCTCCGACCAAGCCTCCAACTAGTTCACCCATGTCAATTACCTTTGCTAACTTTAACTTATGCCTTGACCTGACGGGGATATGAGAAAAATACTGCAAGTAGCACCCCGGTGTAACTTTCGTTATCTATTTATCTTCAATACCCCGGGGTAGGACTTTTTTAACGGAAAATGAATAACTTTTAACTCCAGGTACTCCTGATACCAAACTTTGGTGCTTTATAACTCACCAACCAATTGATTTTGACACAAACATCAGTAATACAAATTACTAGAATTGACAATGGCTATCCATCGATATATCGCTTGAGACTATGGTGCGTACCTACGTAAATTGCCATCATGCATAGCAACCCAACCCTAAGGTACACATGATACGATCGAGGAGTGTTAGACCACGATTGGGCTACAATCTAGATACCTAGGCACCCTAAATACCAGGCTCGAGCTAGGCATAACACATATCGCAATCACCTGCCAATTTTTTCCACGTATCGGGGAAATTTGGCAGGGATTGTGATCGTTGTAGGCCATCTCGACCCTGCGTCACTTCTGATTATCGGTGATCATATGGTGAATCGTACTGGTTCTCATACGCTACTAAATATGTAAAGGATTGCTGAGCGTCGCCTAACATCGCTATTCTGTTGTGTAGCTGATCATTGTTTTCGGTTCCCGCCACATCATTCATCATTGACATCGGACCAGATCCGACCGTCTTTGAATGTCATTGGCACATCGAACATCGAATAAATATATTATTATCCAATATCATGCCCAAAGTCAAGCCCCCCATCCAAGGCTATGACGCCGTCGCAAAGGCATTAACCGACCTTTTCGAAGGTGTGAAGAAGAAGAAAAATAGCAAGCAGGAGAAGACGTTGACCGCGCGCGGCATCGCCAGCAACGCGACCAAACTACTAAACTCCAACTACAATCAAAGTGGCCAAGGACGCAATCGCCAAACAATTACTGCTCCATTCGATTCGCCCAATGCGCTGCCTGGCGTTGGGGAATCGCCCTCTCCCACATCGGCCGCCACGGGGCTCCGGTCGAGTCGCTCCTCAACTCGCTCCACCAATTCGCATGACTCGCCTTCCCTGCCAACTCCAACTCATCTCGATATGGGGCGTTTTTATGACGATGATGCCGCGGCGTCTCCCTGTGTTGTGCCGGTCACTACATTGGACCGTGGAATGAAGCGTCTTCCTTACCACGACATCGTGCGTCTTCGCGTTGGCGATAGCATCACGTGCGTCGTTCCAGCTAACAACGCTAATGACCACGACCTCGCAAATGCAGCTAGGGATTTGGCGCTTGATCTGTTCAAACGCTCACTTCTGGCTGATAGAGGATCACTCCCAAATAAAGAGAAGGATACTTACATCGAGGAGCAATTGGCGTCTGCGGCCATATTACGGGGGGGGAAGACATTCCACGAATTCCATGTTGAAATAATCAACTATCCAGAACGGGGGATTTTGGCTGAGTATGATTTGCCTAAGGGCGAATTGAAGCGATGCATAACGGGGGGAGCTGGCCCAATGGTCGCGGTCAGAGGTCGTAGTCGTCAGAAGCCCGTCCTTCTCAAATTTGGAATGTTGCCGTACTTGGAGATTCACAAGCAGAGATCGCCTGATCGGCCATTCTTGGATGACACAATCAAATTTCCAAGAGCACGATCAGAAGAGGGTCTTCAATCATACCTAGACCAGAAACTGAATGAGTGCAGTGGAGACCCAGTAGCCGCCCTCGAAATTCTAATGAAGTTCTACCGACAATCCCTGGCAATCAAGAAAGTTATTGCCCGGAAAAAGAATAACATATCTGAACCCGTCGATATTGGTACCATCATCACGCCAGAGGAGAAAGCGAATATGACGGCTGAGCTGGGCAACGAAGAGATTCAATCGTTTGCTGAAATGGTAGACAGAGACTACGAAGCTGCGATGAGGGCTTGCGTCGGGTTTGTCATTCCATGTTCAAATTTACTTGCAATGGACCGCTTCGAAGAATATTATGCTCAATTCAGGAACAAGTTCCCTCGTTGCCACTACAACTTCTCCCTAATTGCCTCTTCCAGATACTACTCCATTGCTTCGGACATGACACCTGATGATGGGAACGAGCTACATCGAAAACAGCGTAACATTCTTCTTCTCTTCTTTGGGCTCATCCGTACAAAAAGTAATCGGCTCCTCAGCCATTGGGCACAAGTTGATTCATTTGGACACTTCTTTAAGGGGCATCAGCAACCAGGCCGAGATGGTATCGCCGGATCTCTAAACTTTACTCTTCCGACATGCTTTGCAAAACAAGACTTAATTTATGACGAATGCCTCCAATCCTTCAACGAGATATTAGATGAAGAGCCTTCCATCACGGTTGCATACGACAATCACCAAAAATTGTGTCCAATCAAGGGTCAGCCTGGAGGTAAATCATCCATAAATCAAATTGGAACTTCATATCTTGCCAGGCGGGATAAGCCAATGCGCCTTCCTGTCGGTACCAAAATCAAGTCAATCAATGGGATTATTTTTGTCGTCAATACTTGTACAGATTTCACCCTCTATCGGAATGTTGTTTGTGGAACTGTCCTCAGCGGTATTGATACTGCCAACAAAAAACAAGAAGAGGACTTGGCTTTGATTAAAGATGGTTTTTTGTTTCCTAAAATCGGCTGGGTGATTCAATCGATGCCAGGGTTCAGTCCCAAACCCCCGCTCACTCATGAGAAACAAATCATACCACCTCCTCGTTTGGCATGGATTGAAGCCAATTGCACCGATGCTGATATGGTATTCACGAAGAAGAGGAAATGGAAGGAACCTTTGTCTATTGGTGCTGTTCCTCTCACAACAAATCGTATGCATAAGGTCTCTCGCATGTATCGACGTATCGTGGATATGTCTCATCATTACAAGCATCTTCAGTTTGAGCAGAAGCGGGCGAAGGAGTCTTCCGAAAATTATGTAGTCACTGACACCAACAATCCAAATGACAAAGCTCCTGAACCAATTGTGTATGATGAAACAACTACTGCTTTTATGGACCTCGCTGAGGAAGCAGCCAACTTATTCCATACAGCAGAATCATTTGAGCAAGACATGATAAAAAATGTCAATCCAAAAGCAGGATCTGTGGATCAAATGTTTGCGTGGGGGATTACACCACATTGCGAGACATCTCATGACGGCATGAAGAAGGTGTATGCGGAAATTGCTGAGTCATTCCGTCTTGTATCATCGGATTCAAATGGGCGTTACGTTGCACTACCAAACGCAAAATGGCGCAGAGTTACTGGATATGGCGATGCGCTGTCTGTTAGGAATTTTTCATTCCTTCGATACAACGTGACACGTCAGCTCACGCAGCTCGGGAACAATGAATGTATTCTTCCACTCCTTGACTCGTTGAAACACATGAGCATGCAGCACGATTACTTGCACGAGACAAGATTTCACCGCCAAGATTGCATCTGGAAATCCAAATATGGATGCTTCCTCCAAGCATTTCAATGTCACCTCCAATGGAAACGTGTCAATGGGGATCCTTCCAAACGTCAAATGCAGGCACATGAAACCTTCATGATCATTATTTACAAGTCACTACGTCGACATCGATTCAAGGCTTTTTTGGACCGGATTCCAAAGAGCACCTTTGCTCGAGGCGATGGAGAGACATTGGAAGCGTGCCTAACAAGAGTCGACGAATTGTACTTAGACTTTTGTACTGCTTGGGAGATCAGTATTGACGAACCGAGTCGTGTGTGTGCGCTGTTTATGAAGGAGGTTGAATCGTATCTACGTTGCGTGTACGGAACAAAACGTAGTAATTTTTGGATGATGGAAAAGGAAGGTTGTGACTGGCTTAAAGCATTTAAATTGTGTGGAAAGAGCAATTATGTAATGGAGACACTGCGGAGGAATGAATTTCTCTACGACTCACACTTAGCAGACTGGGATTTGGAAAACACTCGTATCAATCGATTATTTGTCATGTCTGAAGGAGGGAATGCTGTGTCTCTAGACGAGTTGAATGAGTTTCTGAATCTTTGGAACAAATCATGTGTTGGTACGCCTGATTTTGCGAAGGCATGTGCTAAATCAAAGCACATCATGCTAATGCGAAAATGTGCGTACTCAACATTTGGAAGACGTAAATCGCGCTCGCTGCCATCCGATCAGTCTATTGCAATCTCGAGGATGGTTGAATTATTCGAGACGGCCAATGTGTTCGGTGCGGAGTACGCGCGGGAAATGACACCTGATTTCTTTTGGAATTTGGTCAAGAAGCCAAAGAAGGTGGGGACACAAAAAGCTCATGACTTAGAGAATCCCGTGATGACACCTGCGAAAAAGCTTATTTTTAGTCGGCTATGCGGAGGAGAAGATGAACGAGATGATTTTGATGATTTTGAAGTTGAGACTGGAAAGGATGACGACGATGAGGTTTCTCATACTAGCAGTTGCTTTGAGAGGAATGACACAAACAACCACAATTCAAATATGATGGATACAGATGGACCAGCCGATGATGTGAATGTAGAACCAGAGCCAGACTGGGAATCACTTAATGAATCAGAAAGGGCAGGCCTCATATCGGACAACCTGAAAAAACTTGGAAATGTGAAGAAGAGGAGGATGTCTCCCCTGATTTTGAAGGATATGCTTGGAGTTGATGGTGACTTGGCGTTGAAGAATATCAAAGAGAAACGGGAGAAGTCTGTGAAAAGGGAGAAAAGAAAACTAGATATGTTATACTTGGCTGTGAATCATTTCGAGCAGAAAATGATAAAGCGTCGCAAAATGCTTGATGATAATATTGAACGGTCAAAGAATGGTACTTATTCGAAAAGACAGTACTCGTGGAAAGCTAAATATGAAGAAATACTGTCAACATACGAAAATGATAATCATAATTAGCATTGTATTTGAATATATAATCATATTCCAGATAATCAGATGGATTAGCTGATGGCATAGACCAATGGAAACCAGTGCAGATCCTCCATCATGTATGCCATCATCTAAGCCAAGACCAAAGCCCATTTCTTTGTATCACCTGAGCTCAGCTCAGCTCAGCTCAGCTCAGCTCAGCTCAGCTCAGCTCAGTTCAGTTCAGTTCAGTTCAGCTAAGCTAAGCTAAGCTCAGCTCAGCTCAGTTCAGCTCAACTCAGCTCAACTCAGCGCAGCGCAGCGCAGCTTGCCTCAAACAAAAGGAATCCATGATTATGCAGATTACAGTTGAGTGTCATTTTGGATTAAATTTATTAACTAGTCATCCACATCATTCATATCCATCCATCCATCAATCAATCCATCCATCCATCCGTATGTGCGTCCATTCATTACTTTTTTTTTCTCTTCTTGCTGCTGTTGGATGTTTTATTTGCCATATTAATATCATCCATTTTCTTTGTTTGATTTAGATCTGGGAAAATAGGTACGCTGGTCTGTGTTTGAGACAGAGTAATCTTTGCTGCGTTAACCTTCGTTGATTTGCTGTCTCTCATCAGTATACAGTTCTGATAAATTTGTTCCAATTGTGGCATGACCATCCTATACACATTTGGATCTGCTTTAGCCATGTCACATATTCGCTTGGTGACAGTATTTGCGTCATTGTAACGTCTACTCTTGTTTGCTGGAACAGACATTTTCTTGGGTTGGGTTTCATTATCAGAGCCAATCTTATTGTCTTGGTGAGAAGTAGGGTCTGGCTTCTTTGCCAAGAATTTTGGTAAAGACATTGCTCCCAAACCATCAACACTCATCATAGTTACAAGGTCATCAAATTCAATTTGATAAAGTGGGCTAGTTGTGATATGCCATCGTGCATGAATAGTGGAAGGGTCTTTCATGCATCGACTGGCGTGTTCCATCAGAGCTCGCTGGATAAAGCCATCACGAATCCAAAATGCTGTGTGACCGTGATAATCACTTTGACAATGCTGCCCAAACCCTTTCTCTACAGGATCTGGAATAAAAACTGTGCGCTCCATCTTCTTATCTTTCTGTCTTCGAATTGTGTACACAGTACCCATTGTTGGTACTGTATTAACCAAAAGGGTGAACAAGCCTTGAACTGATTTGAGCAATTTAATGCCATCGTCTTCAGTTTTGAAGGTCTTTTTATTGATTGATACAATTGACATACCAATCCTTAAATCGCAGTATGCAAACGGGCTGTTTTTGTCAATTTTGGTAACACTCAATGCACCAACACTTCCAGCCATCACAAATTTGATGGAGAGTCCTAATTTTGACAGTTCTGGTGGACGCTGGACATGGATGATAATGGATTTCTTTGACGATTGTAGTACACCGTGAAACGGATTCTTTTTGTTTGATACTATAGATACAATTTCAAGATTGGGCATGAGCTTGGATTCCTCAGCCTCTTTCTCCAATACATATTTAGAGAGAAATTGTCCATCCTTAATTGCCTGCCTAATTTCTATCCTCGCTGTAAACTCGTAGTTTTCCACTACTCGTTGGTGTTTATGTCGTAACTCGGGAAGTGTCCAATGCCTCATTTCGGTTTTCATTGTTCCTCCACTCTTCAATCTTGTCATGGAAGTTTCACACCGAGAAGTGGCTCCCTTGGCAGAACAAATAAAGTTCCTGGTGGTATAGGTAGCAGTGCGTTTTTCCTTCCCATCCTCAATACGCTTGACCCAATTAGTTGTTGGAATATGGCCAGCTACGACTTTCCTCATATCATTGAAACAATTCGCCAAGGCTTCCTTCGTCATTGGTAGATACAGAACTTTGTATTTAATTTCTAAGAACTGTTTCTTACTTTGTTTGGATAACCCAGCTGCCTTCTTGTTCGCATTTTTGTCATTGTGGAATGTGTCCTCAACATGAGTTTGTTCCAAGTCTTCCACAATTGAAGGCCAAGCTGCTCCACCATCAGTACAAGCATTTGCACCTGGAGCATCGAGTTCAAGACCAACAAGACAGTCCTCGCACGATTCAATCTCTTCCTCAGGAACCTGATATAATCCTACTGGCGCTGTCAGCCCACCCCAATCCGCTGTAGAAGGGGGGCCTGTTTTCATGATAAATTTCGTTGTATTGTGTGTAGTGTCATTCCACACAGCATCTTTGGCGTAGACCCTCGCATTCAATACCTCTAATGGGTATTGTTCATACCATGAAAGAAGCTTCGAAGTATTTGAGCAAGTTTTTGTTTGAAATTTACCAACAACACCAAACTTTGCATCAAAATCATGGAGCTTAATTCCTCCGGTGTAGAAAAGAATCATGGATTCATTATCATCGGCCCCCCATGCCTCACCACGCCCCTTCCTCATCACACGGTGCATGAGATTCCTTTGAATCTGAGTACCATCGTACTGATCCAGTAACATGTTCTTCACTGTTTCTGATTTCGCCCTATTCTTTCCCATGTTTTTGAGAAACGACATCTTATTTGGAGTAAGCTGATCTTCATTGTTAATGACTTTACTTTGAGCTGACTCTCTTGCTTGCCGATTCATGAGTCTGTGGCAGGATGTGTTTGGGAGACAGATTTCTTTCACCTCCAAATAGGGCTCATTCATGTCTGACGAATTTAAGCTCATCCGAATCTTGAATCCACAACAACCTCTCTCCTCAGGATCCAGCTTTCGTTTATCCATATCACAGGTTCCGCAAAGCAAGTGGAACCTCTGAGAAGGAAATTTTACATTAGTAGTTAGGTTAGGATTTTTGTTCGAAGAGGACCCTTTAACAAGACGTAATATACCAAAGGGACTAGCGACGGAAAGAAGGGATTTCACGAAAGAATCATGACCTAGAACAAATCTAGTACCCCCATATGAAACTGGTTGAAATGCATCAAATTGTGACGGGAGGTTTGAATCAGAGACAGGTGATGATTTTGACATGTCAATGGCCGCAGGAGCGTTGGCAGCCGAAGGTGATGGAGCCTTGGCCGCAGGAGCCTTGTCAGTCAAAGGTGATGGAGCCTTGCCCGCAGGAGCCTCGGCAGTCGAAGGTGAAGGAGCCTTGGCAGATGGCGACTTGGCAGTCAAAGGTGATGGAACCTTGGCCGCAGGACCCTTGGCAGATGGAGCCTTCACAGTCGAAGCTTTGCCAGAAGGGCGACGCTTTTTTGCTGGTGTACCTTTCTTAATAATCTTTTTCTTGTGATGTTGTTTGTCATTTATAGTATTGCTCCTATACGCTGCTAAACCATGGTCAATAGAGTCCCAGCAATCAAGCGTTGTTGGGACGTCAAGGAAAAAGCCTCGACATTGGGTCCGTAAGAAAAGTTTCAATTTCCCAATCCCAGTCAATTGCAAAAGAGACACGGCATATTGTGCTTTGGGGAAGGGGAGTGGATCTCCTAACTTCGTGATGAACTCTGGCTTGAGATACCCAACCAACTCGATGATGGCTCCGGGTCCCCTACCTAACAAAAATGAAGGGCCCACTGTCAATGCCTCCTCATTTAGGACATATTGTTTATGAGCTCCTTGACCTAAAATACGATCGAGTATCAATTCCTTGAACATTTGGCCTCGAGCCTCTACCCATCCATGCCAACGTCCAGAGTAATAATGGACCTGTCCGAGTCCGCTATCAGTGGGATGGTATATGCGAAAAATATTGAACAGCTTACCACCCTTGAACGCAGCAACAAAGAGCCAAACTTTGTGCTTCGCTCCAGCATCTTGAAATCGGGCAAGGTCTTGATCGCTACAATCAATAGATGCGCCATCTAAACCCAGCAGACGAATGTTATCACAACAAATAACTTTTGGACAAACAATAACGCCTTTCTTTGACTTCCCAACTAATACAGTATCATCCGTGACAACTTGTAATGTTGCTTCAATAAGTGCGACAGATAAAGGATTATCTGCAAATGTTTCTTCATTAATCATTGCATCTTCGACCACAAAGTCAACGGAGGAAGTCGGCATGGTAACTGCAGCTTGGAAACTAATTGTAGAGCGAGCAGAAGCAGTATCGGGAGTAGTGTTGTGATTAGTAACATATTTCGCATACGCCGATGCGAAATACTCATCGTCAGAATCGGATCTATCCGAATCAGAAAAAGACGGGAATTCGGTAGGGTCCAAATTATCCAAACTTGCAATACCCTCTGCAAAACTATTCGGCAAATTATCTGATGGCATATTGATATGGGTCAAGTGTGATGCGGAGGGGGGGCGTAGATTAATAATTAGCAGCGGCAGTAACGGCGGCGGTGCTAGATGCGGCGAAGGCGAGGAAAGTGGTGGCGGCGCCGGTAGCGATAGCGGCGGTGTTGGCGGCGAGGGAAACGGTGGCGGCGCCGGTGTTGGCAGCGGCGGTGTTGGCGGTGAGGACAGTGGTGGCGGCGAGAAGACTGGGGTGGCGGCGAGAAGACTGGGGTATCGGCGACGACGGCTGTGGCGGGGGCGGTTCCTTAGTCGCGAGTAAATTATCGGGGACAATTGATGGGGTGAGATTTGGAGTGCGATATGTTTTGGTTATGTTGGTGGGGATGGTGACAATGATCGGACCAGTGGGGAGGGACGGACAGACGCAGGGGTCATGACAATCAAAAAGAAACGGATAGGGCCGGACGTTGGGGTCATTCCATTCGAGGAAAGACCGGTTTTTGGCATGGAGAACGAAAACAGACTGTGGACGTGGGACGTCCGCGGACGTAAAAAAACAGATTCGTATCGTACCCTAGGTACATACCTGTACATACCCTGTACATAAAAGAGTGCGCATCTGTGCGCATGCAGTAGACCTCGGGATCAAGGCTGATCTCAAGGGCCGGCAGCGCCCACGGGCGGCGCAGCCGACATTCCCAGATCCTCCCCCTGCTACCTAGCTCTCCCCCTCCAATAAACTCACTCCAGTATTTGTTGTGACAAAGGTTTTTCCCTTAATTTCTCCTTGTTTTTTCCTTTAAATAGTCATCCAAATAATTATCACCATGGCATCGCCAGTTGGTACTGAATTCTCCGATGTGATTGACTGGACGGAGGCCATGGAACAATGTGGCGACGATGAAGAATTTTTGCGGGAGCTTTTGTCGGATTTGCGGGACGAGATAGATGCTCAAATAGTGAAGATTGATGAGGTTCTCAAGGTGAGAGAGTTTCTGTGGATCGCGAAGGAATTTTGCTTGATACAGGCCATTTTTCGCTGGAATTTTGCCAAAACCAGTGGCACTCGTCAGTGGTTGACGGCGACAGAAGATTACAAATTCTCACAGGTTTATTTGGCAATCAACAGCGGGGAGCGGAGGACACGTTCGCCCATTTTTCGTGGGCCATAATTTCAATATCTTGGGTATCACCTCACTCCAGCACCTATTAGAAAAGGGGAAGGGGGGGGGGTGTTTTCATGCGACATCTCACCCACCAATATATGTGACATTTCTTGCTCCTTTCGATTTCTTCAGAAGAATGATATGAAAGACCAACCATTTCTACTCATCATGCGCGGCTCCCACGTGATTAAAGGGGCATCTTCCAATCTCATGTGCCAAGAACTGAGAGATGCCTCAACAAATCTAGAGCAAGCTGCAGCCGGGGCAAATGAGCTTCCGCGTGAAGACGGAGATGCGGAATCCCAGGAGGAAGAAATGGAACAAGTAAAAGAGAAATATGCCGAGCTAAAAAAAGCTGTGGATAACTACCATTCATTTTTGGACAGTGTGGAGATTTGATACTGATATTTGGATAGATTTGGATTATCGAACTGTTACCCTTCATGAGTGAAAATTTGGAGCAACCTGTTCGATGTTAATTATTCATGGCTACAACAATTCATCTCAAAACACTGTGCAAATGCGTACCATAAGTGTGGAAAGCAACTGCATTGTCAAAGTTGCGCTAAATGTTGATGATAGGGCTCTCGATTTGTAAATCAAAATAAGTTTCACATTCAAATGGTTTCGTCAATAATTGAAAAAGTTATTACAGTAGTAGCATTTGCAACAACCTACAAATTTAATTTCTCATCAGGTCCACCGATTCCCAATCTTGGCCCTTCTATTAGAGGGCAGGCATCCATGACACAGTCAAGACCTGCAGCGAACGCCCGTTTTCCAGCCTCTTCATCAATCACACCCACCTGTAGCCAAACACTCTTCGCCCCAATTTTGATGGCCTCATCTACAAATTGGCCAGCATCCTGTGACCTCCGGAAGACGTCCACCATATCGATTGAGGAACATTCTGAAACTACGGATTCAAGATCAGCATACACCTTTTCTCCATGAAGAACAACATTTTGTTTCGCTAAACCAGGGTTAATGGGGATCACTCTGTAGCCCATCTCCTGAAGCGTTGCTGCAATACAAGATAATAAAAATTATTATTGCAAAAGAAACAATTCATAACGGTGTTTTTATTGCAAATATTAGTTCAGCCAGGACAAATAATGGGATTGACAAGCAATACTGACTCACACATTACGTGATTCGAAGCTCGTTCTGGATTTTTTGAAGCTCCAACTAAAGCAATGGTTTTCGTTGTCTTCATTATGCGCCGGATTACCTCATCATTGTTTTGGAATGAGCCCGACATATTAGAAAATCTTGCAGAGTTTCCCACAGCAAATGCAAATCTCCACCTCATAAAGACGAGGGGGGCTATGGACAGCTATGGAGAGGTGGTGATGTTGTAGAGAAAGGTAGAGAATACGAAATACGAATCTATGAATGGGCAAATAAGAAAGAAGGGACCGAGAGGATGTCACATTTCACATTCACATGTTAGTTTTGGAATATGACCGATGTCATATTCCAACTGAGGATTTAGTATGTCTGTACGATGGACCTCTGATATCATCCTCCACGATCCTCCAAAAATGAGATATTTTTGTGTTTTTATTTGACTCACAGTCCCATGCACAGTCGTATATATGACCATTTTTTTATCTAGAGTANGTATTCACTGCGTGCCATCAAAAGGAACAACGAATACCAATACTAACTCGTCGCGACTCGTCGCACGACCGTCGACTTTAATTTCAATATTCCTCCGTCCAATATCAATACTCCAAACCACCACAACCTTCAAATCATAGCAGCAGCTGCAAGGAATTTTTCTGGGACTTTCCTCTCGCTGTATTCATCGACACACGGAAATTTTAAGTGCCATCAGCCTGTGATATTAATTCGCCGCGCACAAGAATACTCCGATTTTGGAGGATTGGCAATCTTGCATCATCATCATCTCACCTACCACTCACACCCTGCGATAATTCCTAGGGATATTCTTATTACTACTGCTACCCTGTACTACCAACGAAGAAGTACTGTTCCTTCAATACAACATTCTACTATCGATTATTAAATCCAAAATGACGACCGCCATCAGCAGCAGCAGTCCCAAGACAATAACCTATCTTGAATTCTACTCTGGCATAGGCGGTTGGGGCTACGCGCTAGAATACGCCTGCCGATCCATTGTCCAAGAAGCGACGCTCGCCGTCAACGTGCCGGTAGTGTTGGTGCCGCCAAATAATGAACACGACCCATCACCATCATCCATTCCGCAGCATCAGGTAAAAAGGCCAAAAGTATCAATCCAGCATGAAAATAATGGAGCGGGAACATCGATGGACGCGAATACAGTGACGGGCACATCAATACCAACTCCTACTTTTGAATTTCGAGCGCAACTCCTCGCCGCCTATGATCACAGCGACTTGTGCAATTCCGTCTTCTACCACAATCACATGAAACATCTCTCCAATTCCGACTCCGACTCTAGCAGCCCCGGCAGCGTTCCATCGTCATCCAACAAGAATTCGTCATCGTCAAAGAAGAAGAAGAAACACCTCAAACAATACAAGCCAACCCAAAAACCCATCGAAAAAATAACCCTTTCCGATCTGCAATCCCACTCAGCCACGGTATGGTGCATGTCCCCGCCGTGCCAGCCACACACTCGTCAGCATTCCAATAGACATTTGGAAAGGGAGGATCCGCGCTCCAAGTCGTTTTTCCACTTGTGTCAATTGTTGAGTGATATGGAGGAAGATACTTTGCCCTCCTTGATTTTGTTGGAGAATGTGGTGGGGTTTGAGCAGAACAATAATAGCATGGGGAGCTTTCAAACGTGGAGAGAGGCTCTGTCGAAGAGAGATTATCACGTTGGGCATTTTCACTTGGATCCCACCCACGTGGGCATTCCGAACAATCGACCGAGGTATTATACCGTGGCATTTCGTCGCAAAATCAAAAGAAACGGAGAATGCAAAACATCTGCTTCTGTGCAGAGGAATAGGCTTGACAATGGTGTTGTGGCTGTGGCATCATCTGGTGAAGAAAAATTGCAATTTCCCTGTAACAAAATGAGAGATATCAATATCAGATATGAGCATCTATTTTGTCGAGAATCGTTGGGAAAGCCGCTGGTTATACACGATGAGAAATCTATTTGCGTAGAGGGAATGGCAACACCACCAGTGCCATGTTGTGTGAGTTCCTTCCTCGATGCCAATCTTTCACCACCCTCTCCAGCAGGTAATCCATCATTAAAACAAAAATCACTACAAATACCAGAAAAGGTTCGAACGAGCTCTTCCTCCTGGTGTTTTGATATTGCGACGCCAGACCATCGGCGCACATCGTGCTTTACACACTCCTATGGTCATTTTGTACGTGGCACTGGAAGCATTTTGTACACTGGACCTCTTTCATTGGGAGACGATCACGATACTATGGAAAGAAGTGATGGAGTAGCGGTAGCAAATAAAAATGTGTCATCCCCCTCCAAGGTAGCACGCGCAGATGACAAGACGAGTGGACTGATTCATGGCGTTGATCGCTTTCAGTTAGCACCTCCAGAGGAACGTACGTTTGACGCATCGTGGTCCAACGATCTTGATTGGGATAGTAATATGAGATACTTCTCGGGTACTGAGATTGCTCGGCTGATGGGATTTCCAGTTGAAGTCACGGAAGAAGGGCCTGCCGATCCAGCGAAGAGATTGGATGAATCGCCATCGGGAGCAGCAGGATTAGGAGCAGCGGCAATTGGAGTGAGGGTGGAGGAATCATCATTTCGCACATTTAGTTTCCCTGCGGAGTGTTCAATGAAGCAGCAATGGAAGTTATTAGGAAATTCGTTGAATGTGCGTGTTGCCGCATGCGTTGCCAAGATTGGTATTCAGTTTGCACTGGATGAGTTGGGATTTGATAGTGAACTATGAATAAGAACTATTTTTCGAATGAATACATTGAGCATCTAAGGTATCGAAGATACATATAATTCATAATCGTCATCTAGCATGATGTACTGTTCATGTCTCACATATAAACAATTAAGAGCTATATCCTCCATCCAAGTAATTCATCCTTTAACCGTTTTTCAATCAGTCCATATATATCTGATACTTCCAGGTCACAAGCACAATTTGAACTTATATCCTTCATTCGGAAAAATGAACCAAACATATCCATATGAATGGAAGACGATTACGGAAGGGTGTGTATTTAGTACCTTTCCTGCCATATGCTTCATTCGGAAAAATGGCATCTTGCTTTGGGGCAAGAATCACTGCAACCAGTAGCAGTAGTAGCAAATTCAGCCGTATTGGTGGCAGTAGTTGAAGCAGCCGTAGTTGAGGCACCAATATTTGTGGTACTGGTGGCGGTAGTTGAAGCAGCAGTAGCCGAGGCACCAGTATTCATTGTAGTGTCGGCGGTAGTTGAAGCAGCAATACTCGTAGTAGTATCAGATGCAGTCATGGTGTCGGCAGTAGTTAGGCGGGAGTTGAAGCAGCCGTAGTCAAGGCGCCAGTATTTGTAGTCGCTGGGGTAGTCAATGTACCAGCAGTGGCAGAGGTAGCCGCAGATGTAGTCATCGCAGTGGCGGCAGTAGTTGCAATCGGCTGATTTCTAGGAGAACCATCCGGGCAGATGGGAAGGGGAGAATGGACTTTGTCTTCCAGGTCCCCCTTGCGACGGCAGCTTTGAACTCGGGCCAATTATCCAACATTCCCCAGTTTGCCCCATCAGCAGCAGAGTAGCAGCACAACCACCAGCAAAATGCACTCCAATGGATCATCCTGTTTGTTTGATGATGACAGGACTACCAGAAGTACCAGGCGGGGTATTGGTATCTGTCTCATATACCTGAGGATACCCAAATTGGTGTTGGCGGGTAATGCTCACTCTCATGGGTCTATCTCGTTTATCAAGAAAAGCTCGCCCTTCTTTGGTCATATGATATTTTTCTCGTTGTATTCATTCACTAGCTCCATATGTATAATGTATCATCGTCTTTGGTTAAGATTTTTATCCTAAAACTGCATATTCACATGTGATCAAATGGGTATAAAATCTTCTCCAGATGCAGTTAATCGTCACTGGCGCCAGCCACATCTAATCGGGAGCCCCTTGGCTGCCAACTCCTGCTGTAACTGTTTCACCCGTTTTTGCTCCGCGTTTGTTGCCAACTTCTCCTGCTTTAACTATTCAACCCCATTTTTTTCTGCCTTCTTGACAGCTTCTACTTCTTCTCGGCTGCCAATTTCTTTTTCTCCTCCTCCAAATATTTAATCTGTTCTTCCGCTTCCTTGGCTGTCAACTTCTTCTCCTGCTCTAACTGTTCCGCCTTAGATTTTGATATTTCCTTGTCAATCTTTTTGCGACTCATCCCGAAATATGTCTCCACATGTTCCTTGAAGTATGGAGTAATGCCGGGATGAACAAACTCAACTGCTCCACATCATCAGCTACAACTTTTTTGAGACCACACTCCTAAAATTTCTCGTCCTTAATTAGAGTACCGATTTCTGCAAATGCTGTTTGGGTGGATGTTTTCTCATCTGGAGTCATGTGAGACTATCACTAGAAGCCACATCTCCAAAATCTGATCAGACCATCGGTTCTCTCAGAAAACTTTGTAAATAAAGTTTGGGTCAAACTATCGCCCCCTTCACCTTCACCTCCCAGTTTCCCCACAACCATGATGCCATGCATCTCATCTGCAATGGTTGAAGCTTCCAATAAATAGCTTTCGGCTTCTTTAACAGCTTCACGAGGTGGGTCAGTAAACCAGCTGCCATATCCTCCAGGATCTTCAAAAAAACAATAACGATGGCAGGACCATATTTCTTAAGGCAAAAAACAAACTCCAGTCTGGCACTGATGAATCCTGGTTCATTGCAAACATTTGCCTTTAATTTAGCGACTAGTGCGAGAGAAAAGGGACGAAGACCCCTGTACAACTTCTTATTTACTTTACATGGATTCCAATGATGAAATCAAAAACGTTCCAGCATACAACCCCAAAGAGGAAGCCAGTAACCGATGTGGAAGTCCATAATTAAACTCTATTTGGAATCCAATCACACGTTGGAGGCTTGATTCCATTTGTTAACCCATACATTGGCTGCTTCTTCGCACGTCAGGTTACTTTCTTCAATCCCCCTAAACTTCTGACTTGATTCATCCACATAGATAACATACAAGACTCCCCCACTTATTTCAGTCGGTTTCAAGCTGACGTGTCCATTTTCGTAACCAAAAGCCTTCACTTTTGTACGCTTGATCTTCCCACTCGCACCCAGTGTATCCTTGCCACGTTCTTCTTTAGACTTATAATAAGTTAGTAACCCACTTTTGCGCAAGACAAAGTAGCTCTTTTTCCAGCGAAACTTGCTTCCTTTTTCTAGCTCCCCTTCCTTAATTACAGCATTCATAGTAGCAACAAGATCATCCACTTCCTCATGAGTAACAGCGATGCACTCCTGACCCTTCTCCTGGTATAGTGTCTTGATCCTGGGGTCATTCAAGACATACTCCACCAACCCATCTTTTTCTACCTTTGCTAGGCCTGTCTGCGAGAAATCCTGATCGCCCGCCTTTTTGGCAATTGCCTTCACTGCCTCATATGAAACTTTAAGTATGTCGTGCATAGGCTCTGTCAGTTCAACACTTTCATCTGGGGCCGTGACCGTTAGTCGTTTCCCAATCGCTTTCCCAAACTCGTTAAGATCGGGAGCACCCTCCTCTCCCATATAAGTCACAAGATTGTCGTTCATGACACTGAAAAGATTAGTTTCTTTACCAATACTCGATATGTTTGGAAGAGGAAGACCAGCCAGTCTACCGACAGCAAAAGCAATTTTAAGCACTTCAAAACTGATTTTAAGGGCCGGGCCATATTTTCTCACCCAATCATGTGGCATTTTCGTTGTATATCCCATTGGCTTGTTTTCGCCATCACGGGGGATAGAAAATGTCACTGGGCAAATGAAGATTATTTTCACTGTCTTTTCTACCAAAGGTTTGAGTTTCATCCAGTCTGTTACAGTTGGTCCCTCTGGAAGAATGTACATGAGATAAGGAGCATCAGTGCGAAACAACACATTTTTCACATTCCTTGAGACAGTCCCAAGCTCAGCTTGAATTTCTTTCAGCATCTCATGGGTCCTATCAAGCAATTTTTGGTTTTGAATAATAAGGCCTTGGTTCTGCTGAACACCCTCTTTAATCTCATGAATGTCCTTTGACAGGTCCTCTTGCTGTGTTGGGTCAAAGAAGACATTATTGAGTACTACCTTCATCGTAGGCCGTTCCTCAGGAAGCTCCCGCAGTATACTCATAATGAGATCTCTCGCATACTTATCGCTAATGATCTGCACAAGGTCAGACTCGAGCTCATCTTCGTCCCACTCACAAAGACGCCTGAGATCATCACCAGTATTAATATCATCATCACGATTGACTGAAAATAAAGGTTTTCCGGCACACAAGGTATACAGGAGCACACCAAATGACCATACGTCCAACGAAAAATCCGCCTTCACCAGTTTATAAGGGAGGGGTTTATGATTTCTGGGGACAGTTGAAGTAGTTTCAATTGTCTCACCCGTCTCAGTATCTTGTTGCGTTGAACTAGTTTCTTTAGTCGCAAAAGATTGAACAACGTACCCAGCCTTTGGGAATGTGCTGAACAGTGGTGCTCTCTTCATCTGTTCATATGTGTCTTCATTCTTGTAGTACTCGTCAAGTTTTTGCTTTTCCTTAAAGTCGGCCAAGCAGTAGGTCATTTCCGGTGGAAGTACACCAGACGAAAATTTGGCACCTGCAAAGTCTCCATTTGCGACTGAAGCATCCAAATCAATCAATACATACCGACCATTGGTGCGAACAACATTCAGCATCTTGACATCACCATGAACAAGATTCTTTCCATGCATATGGGCCAGTGCCTGGCCAACTTCCTTCATAATACTTCGTACAGCAACTGTATCGGGGCGCTCACTTCGGAAGATTGTGTCCAAATTACGATCACCAAAGGCCATAACAAGGAGATAGTAATAATCCTCTGATTTGTTGTCCTCTGAAGCATTTGAGGCGACATCATTGTAGGAAAGGAATGGTAGGAGGAATTTATCAACAGAGTCAACACCGGCCAAATGATGGGATCTGATGACCCCCATGACATGTTTTCTGTCTAGGTCTCGGTCTTGTCTTCCTTCCGCCTCTCGCTTGAACTGATCTTTATTTCTCATGAACTTGAGAGCCACTTTTTGTCCGAACTCATCCACACAAAACTGGACAAACTCATCTTTCGAAATCGTACCACTCTTGTCGATATCTGCTTTGTTAAGGTACTGATTGGTCAAACTGGCATTGTCATCATCCAGTTTGTCAGAGACAAGAATCAGATCCTGAAGGGCCTTGCGAAATTCTGACTTGTCAATATTGGACGAATCATCAGACTTGTGCTTGTCAAATACTGTTCCATAGAATTCTTCCATCTTTACATCTATCGCCTTGATGACCACACAAGTTGCCGATATGTGAATGGGTGGACCCTTGGTAAGATGATACCGGCCAAGGAAAGCACCAACAGATTTTGCCCATTCACTCATGACTGCATTTCCTTTGGCAATGTCTCGTGCTGTACGCCCCCCCTTCCCATTCTTATCTTTGACAGTATCAAAGTCAACCCCAATATCATCCACAAGAAACTTGCAAAATTCAAGTGCTGCATCAGAGTTCTTCGCAGCCGCAAGATGAAGGAGTGGACTTCCGTTCAGATTCCGAGCGATGTTGAGCAGTTTTTTGAGAAGTTCTTTTTTTGATGGAAGGGCATTCTCGTTGCCTTCAGAAAGGTACGCGCGCAAGGCATCATGAAGCACTCCTAGGACCAATCCATCACCCTTGACTGCCTCCCAGACGGTTTCTTTGATGCACAATGGGTCGATCTCATTTTCACTGCTGTCATTCATTCCAAAGTAGAAAGAAAGTCTATTACTTTCAATGCCATCCACATGAAGCGGAAGAATCTTGTTCCTGCTTGTGATATCTCCAATTTTTGCCACATCAGCACCAATATCGCTAATATCGTTATTTTGCAAATCAAGACTTGTGAGTGCAGTATTGCCCTTCAATGCCTCCAACAATGCACGGGCTCCTCCGTCGCCAATTTTGTTCTTACTCAAATCCAGGTCGATGAGAGTAGTGTTCTCCTTCAATGCCTCCGCCAATGCACGAGCTCCCTCATCGCGAATTATTCCATTACCCAAATACAGGTGTGTGAGGGTAGTATTCTCCGTCAATGCCTCCGCCAATGCACGAGCTCCTCCATCGCCAATTCTGTTATCACCCAAATACAGGTGCGTGAGCGTAGTACTCTCCGTCATCATTGCCTCCGCCAAATTGCGAGCTCCCTCATCGCCAATATTGTTACACTGCAAATCCTCATAGTTAGCATCGTTGGAGCGGAAACGCTGCAGGGCGTTCTCGCAGCTCGGTAGGACCCATTCATCCATAGTTTGATTATCAATTTTATCCAAAGAGATTTCGCAATTAAGAATAATATTAGGAAAGTTGTTGCAATCTTCAGTTCAGAATAGCTACAGTGTAGATAGTGGGGGTGAGGTGGTGGCTGTCGTGTGCTGTCGTGCTGGTCAGCTCAGGTCCATTCCACGGTCTTCCTCATGCTGTAATTTGGCTTGTTTCTGGCTTGCTTGTCTTAAATTACAAGCCGACCAGCTACTGATTTCAATGGCGTGGCAAGCTGTTCAGGGGTGCAGCAGATGGCAGATGCCCTTCAGCCTATCATCCAATAAAATATGTGCAGACCCAGCCTCCCCCCCGCCCAGCCATGCGAGTGGCGCATAATTAGGAGGCCATGGTGTGACAGAGACTGGTATGTATGTATGTCCATCGAATCAAGCGACAACATCATAGACATGCTCAATCAAGTACAATAGCCACCACGAGAAGACATCGACATGATAATGGAATAATTGTATCTGTCTTCGAGAGAGTGGCAATGATCAATTAGTCGGGCGGATGCGTCGGGTGGCGTTGTCTGGGACGCCTCCAATGAGATCTGGGGTGTGTGTAGGCTGTGGATAAAATACAAAGCCATTTTGGCCGAAATACAAAATAAAATACA
>JAZGVS010000079.1:0-22354 GCA_037356235.1 Bacterosira constricta
ATGAGGGGCAGTCTGGTCTTTAACCAACACAAAAAAATTAGGGGGCACAGGTTTTGTTACACTTTCTCAAGAATTAGCAGATTGGAGCCCTGCCAAAAGTGGGCCTGTCCAAATTGTATTTGCTCCTTCCTTTCATCAAAGGTACTCCGACCATTTACCCCCATTCGTCTCAAATAAGGGGGTGTTGTGGCTTGTGCCACGTAATGCGTGTTGAGCCAGAATCCAAAATTGTAGATCTAACCACAATTAAATTTTTCGTCAATTGCAACTCAATTGCATCGCAATTCGTTTGCAACCAATTGGTTGCAACAGCAAGCTGCAAGAGGATTCTTGGATACACTACTATTATGGCGGGAAACTCTGGGGAAACTGGCGACGCAACAGGCGATGACCAACTTCGCCGGCACAGTATCGTGCGTACATAGGTATGTACCAAGCAAAGGCAAGATTTCTGGATCTATTTGGATCTATCTGGATCAACAAAACTGACGACCTGTCAACTGACTTCGCCGTCGAACTTCGACGAATCTCATAATCCACATCACAATTCTTGTTCCATTTTTATCTTCCCTTACTTGCGCAACCTGCCATAGTCTCTCTAGAGAGCAATGAAGGCATCTATTTCTCGAATCGCAAGTATGGCAAGGTCTAAATCTACTACAAAGCCAGCCAAGAATGACACGAGAGATGGTGTGGGCGTGGCGAAGTCTACGCGTGGGAAAACAATAGGCACACTAGATCACGAAGAACGCGCTTTTCGAGCAACCGACGAAGGCTTAGTTGCCGAGGAAGAGCTTTTCAAAACAGAAGGTATCATAGGCACTTCAACATCAGGTGTCGACAGCGATTTGGAAAGGCCGGCTTGTCCCTACAAAGTTGTTCCTCTTCGGATGGGAGGCACGAATGGCCGCACTCATATGCCATCTACCGACTCTTCAGCTCTAATCGATGAAATTGGCGGGCTCTCCACCTTAGAAGAAATCACTAAGAGCTTCTACGACAAGGCCTTTCGTGATGCAACTCTCGACAAGTTTATTCGATCACATGATGAACCTCATGCAAAGAGGTTCGCTGGATGGATCCACCAAAAACTCACCGGTAGTTCTGTTTGGGACAATGATCGGGCTTCCAGGTCAGACGAACCTGTTGAAGTTGCGAATGGGCATACCATAGTCGTGCACGATCGTACCTCAGCACATGTGGCTGCTTGGCACTCGCCAAAGCGCCAGCCGAATGAAGTTGGTAGACACTTTAGGCTTGATGAATGCCGGGTTTGGATGCGCCTACACTTCTGGGCAATGAGGGAAGTTATCGGAGGCACTAGCCCGTCCTTTACCGAATATTACATTCGATTAATTGGCCACTTTGTCAGTGTCTACGAAGGTTCTGCTCCAATATTTGCGCGGGAATCCTATCGGTGGTCCTCATCCCCTGGTAATATCCAGGAGTACATGGACAGAGGACGTCGTATGGATAACGTACTTGGACTGAGCCTCGGTAAAGCTTTAAAACAGATACCTGGGGATGAAGCAAATGATACTTCTTGGCCAGATGTTTGATTTTTGTATAGATGAAATACTATTACTATCCAGTGATCTTCCTTTTCCACTATGTATGAAGCTCTGAATTTGCACCATAATTGATCTCTTCTTGCAAACAAATGATTGGATAAAATTGTCCTACAGAATATCTACCTACTTCTTCCACATCAGCATATAGCCTACCTCAACCAAGAGGTGCAATAGTTTAGAGCATCTGCCAGGGCCACTGGATGTGTTAGATGCTGTGGAATATGATGTGGCGGGAGTGTGGTGAAGCCCTTAAGGAACTGCTTCGATTAGTTCGTGATGAACCCACTCATAAACCTAAATCTCCCTTTGATCTCTAGATGCATACGGCCTTCTATTTTTTCTTTGGATTAACAACTGTCCTGGGAGGAAGTAATGTTTAGAATACAAGTTCTTTCATTCAACGTGCGCCGACGAGTTATGTGTGCATGGGTTAACATTCTTCCGTTCCCGCCACGCAAATCCATAACTTCCTTCCGAATGATCTCATGGAACAGCCCTATTTTCTTTTTAAACGAAAAATATGACAAGATGACTAACGTGAGATGGCACAAGAGTGATGGTTTCACCAATTCAACTTCCATCGACACTTACTGGGCGCAGAACAAATTTGTCATCGAAACTACTTTCTAGCATACTCTTGATACGATCTGGCCATTCCTCGTCTATATCAGGCCGGCCATGGTCATGTACAACATGGTAGTCAAGTTGCTGTCTACTTCGAACAAACGCATATGGTGTTTTCCCAGCTAATATTTGCCACGTAACAATTGCAAAAGAATAGACATCCGCCTTCAAGTTGTATTTTTTGCCGCTTAGTAGCTCGGGAGCCATGTATCTGATGTGTTTGTGGTTTTGTATCAGTGAGTAAAATCTCCCAATTCTTCGTACGATTGTGCGTGAAATGAATGAAACACATACTCACCTGGGTGAACCAGCACCTGACATAACAAATTCGTCATTGTATGAGTTTCCATCTTGAGGTACAACACGGGCTAGTCCAAAATCGAATATTTTAACTGTTGGTTTGGTATCGCATAGTAACAGATGTGAGACATAGGGAAGATTTACCCAGGACATACGATAGTTCAAATGTTTTTGCGTTTCTTACCATCACCTCGTACTATCAAAATATCGTTGTCGTTTACAGAAAAAATGCATAATGTAAGGCGAGGCAGGAGCATAAATCCATCAATATCATGAGATAAGACACGGACTTCTCACCGTCAAAACCAATATTTTGAGGTTTCAAATCTCTGAAAATAATTGAGTGCGAGTGCAAGTATTTTATTCCGGCTGAAATTTGAAGAGCTAACGAGCGCCCGCCCCAAGAGAGAGTTTTCAGCAAAATAGTATCAAATTGCATTTTGATTGAATGAAACAGTATACACACTTCTCACCAATACTTAAGCGTTCGTCCATTGCTTCCCCTGTCAGCTCTGGTGTAGAAACGATATCATCCATTGACTTAAATTTGTTGCTCCTACTGAAAAAGCTCGACATACGTCTGCTCCTTGTCAAAGGTTCGTTGTTATTTGCATTACCCCACTTTCTAATCTTTTGATCTAAAGTTTCAGGTAGACGATCAATAATCAGATAATATCCAACTGGGCCTTGGCCAAATCCGGAGCAACCAGAATATGTGATTCCTCGTAGTTTAATGATGTTTGGATGGCTAAGAGCCGAGAGGAACTCTGCCTCACAAGCCAAGTCCCTGCCCATACAGACATACGCGAGAACATTGATATTAGACTGGGAAAATAAGAGTTGGTTGAAATATTCATATATTGGAATTTGGGCACTTTGATCCGAGACCGAGAGTTATCCACTCACCCTGCCGCTTGAACATATGAATCAGAGTTGTGATTCTGAAGATAATCCCCCTTCAAATGTTTCAATGCATAACGGCAATATTTCGTTTGTTTATGCCGATAAATTTCATCCTTTTTCATCCGGATTCTTCTATTTTGTTTCCTGGTACACAATGCACTATGTTGTTCACTATCGGCTTGAATTTGAAATGACTCAATTTCATAGACGTGCGAGAATTCGCCCGACCCCAAGAGTGTCCCAAGCGAGATCTCACCCCATTGGAATGGGGCAATACAATCTTGCTCTTCTTTGAATAGTGATCGCGGCAATGATTCGTGTAAACTTTTCTTTCTCTCCTGGGCGGCAGTGATTGCGAGATCATTGGTTTGGTCGTCCAAAATATCTTCTACAGACGCCGACGCATCAGAGAGCACACTACTTCTTCGAAATCTGCCTCTGATTGTGTCACTGAATGATTTGGATCGAGCCATTTGGACTATTTGTTTTGTGGTTGTGGAGGAGGTATTGTAGTTGTAGGAGGTTGTAGGGCGGAGCAGGCGCGGAGCAGACCAGGGGCGGAGGGCGGGATTCTTATAAGCGGTGGAATTTGGACTATCCAAACAAACAACGGCTTTATTATATTGAGTCCAATAGAGTCCAATGATCGTGTTGGGTGTTGCCCATTGCATGCCCATTGGGCGGGGGGCGGGAGTGTATCTACCTACGGCATGCAGGGGTGTGTGTACGGTGCATAAATAGTTAATCAGAACCAGATCAGAACGGGCTTCCTTACTCTCATTCTGTCAAGCCGGAGCTACTGCGATATTTTGATGCGATATTTCTGAGCGTCTGTCCGTACTTTCATGAAATATCGTCGAAATCTCCTTCTGTTGACAGAACCGCTGACAAGGTTGGCGCGATATTTTTGAGACATACGTCCGACCTAAAAGAGCCTGTGTTGCCGGTTGCCAGAATGTGTGGCTACAACGGCCGCTGGAACGCGAAAGTGACAAAATGACGGGCGACGGACAGAAATATCGCAGCCAAATATCGCACCGAAACCCCCTCGAGAATGGGCCAATCTGGAGGGGGTTTCGGTGCGATATTTGGCTGCGATATTTATTCGCTAAAATCGCCAAAGCAAATATCAGATATCGTCGTCAATATCGCGGTGATATCGCTTGACAGAATGGGTGTAAGGTAGGTACCTACGAGATATCGAGCCAGGCGTGATGTGTGGCGCGCCAAAATATGTGTCCACAAATATTGAAAATCGGTGCATATCTATCCAATATCTAATGCTGAATACACAATACACCCCACAATCCCCACAATCAACAAACAAATAATAAAGAACACAGGAGAGACTGACCTGAAAACTGAGGCTGGAAGCTGGAACTGCTGGAGTCCTGAGCGTCATGCGGCACTTCTGGCGCCCACAAATAATACAAGCAGGTGCATCTATTGCCACCATACTTCTGGATTGCGAAATGGAGTGTGCTTTTGGCTTTTGGTAAACCTGACAGCAGAACATGGTGGAACATTTTCATTTCAACAATTGTGTAACTCTTATGTAATGAAAAGAAAGAATTTACAACTATCAACACTCAATATAGCTATGCCTCCTATCTTTGTACTGACTGGATTCAGAGATTTGCCTCAGAATATGAAAACTGTTGCCCGAGACTTCAATCATGTCGTCAAGATTGTCAAGGCTATGCAGCAGCTTTTCCTACTGCACGATTTACAATATCCCGCTGGCAACGCTATCAAAAAATCCCGAGAGATGATTATTTATTTGCCCGAGCTTCGGCCTTAGCTGCGTTTTGGCCAGTTTCAATATTAACGCGGAGCGTATTAAATTCATCAGGGGTCAAACTATTGTCATCATAATACCCCTGATCAGCCTCATCTACCAATATGCTCCTCAGCTCAACATCAAAAATGAGATTGCCCCCCTTCGCCTCAACCATTTTATCAATTAAATTATTTAATTTCCACCGTCCATAGGGACCAACAGGTATAGGGCCTAAGCCACTGGTAGTGTACCCTAGTTTTGGTGGCACGATGATGCGCCTCTTTCCTCCAACTTTCATTGTGTGCAGGCCCTCATCCATTCCAGGAACAGTGCGCCCATTTCCATGCTTGACGAGATATCCTTTATCAGAGTCGAATTCATCTAATTTCATAGGCTTTCCTTTGATATCTGGGAGTTTGATGTACGCCTTGTAGGCAATGCTAACCAAATTTCCATACTTGGGACTGGCTCCGGTGCCCTCTATAATATCAATGTATTGCATGCCAGACTTCGTTTTGAAAACGGTGACTGATTTTCCATCATCTTTGGAAGAGCTAGCTTCTGGTGCAGCAGTTGATAGATCAATGGCAACGACTCCTTCAATATCGGCATTCGAAACGGTGGGGTGTGTCAGTACTACAGATGCGGCAACCGCCGCTGCTGTGCGGCAAGCTTGGCCGATGGCATCCCTTCTATTAAACTTCGAAATGGAAGATTTGTCACTGTTGAACGAAGAGAATTCATTGCCTTCTCTGAGGCGATCGGCTAGTTTCGACTGCGGTCTTTGTGATGTTTGATAGATGAACCTCGGGCGCATCAAATTGTCGCTAGCAAAGCCCGCCACGGCTGGAAGCACTGATACTAAGGCCGAAAAAAGTAGCACGAGATTCATCGTCTTCCCTTTTCTTTCTGTCGCGAGGGTGCTATGCTGTTCATTGACCATGGCTTTCTTCGTTGCGGCTGTGATTGTGATGATCTGTGCGGCTGTGATTGTGATGATCTTCTGTGATGATGCGGTGCGATGTGCTGATAGGATGTGGGTTCTGCGATTCTACAGGTTCCTACGTTGACGTACGCACTTTTCACTTGAACTTGATGGGACGATCTAATCTACGATCTATTGTTTATTATTTATCAGCCTTCTTCAGCATCATAGGTGGGCATAGGTTCAGCTTCAGCTTGAAACCTTGCAGCACCTTATTTAATTTCATCGACACAAAATGAATAATGATGAATGAAAATGCAGAGAAATATGATTTATTGGAACGCGCTGTTCTTGAAATAGATGCAATGGTCAGCATATTTTGCCATGACTTCACAGATGAAAGCCAAACCGATAATGAAGAGTTTGTGATAACAACTCCAGAGGCGTTGGAGTGCGCTCGAACAATCATTGATCATCTTCCAGATGAAACAACTCCAGAGGCAGCATTTGATGTGAAGATGCCACGTATAAATGTTGAGGCGTTTGTTCCTTCTGTGAGTGAAAACTCGGATGATGGTACTCGGCTACGAATAAGTTTACCACCTGGATATCCATCAACCAGCGTAGAAGTGACTGTGCTATCCACTCCAAAGAAATTCCCACGAAGTCAGCTTGATGAGTTGTCAACCAAGCTTCAAGGTCAAGCAAAAGAGCTGATTGGTTCAGAGGCAATGATGGAAATAATCAATGAGTGCCGCGAGGTAATGGAGGATTGGGAGAATAACAAATTATGCCACCAGATTTCAGATGAGACATTATTTACAGACGATGATGTTCACACAATAACTGAATCAATCAGTCGCCGGTGGATTTGGGTTCATCATATTACAAACAAAGGCAGACTGAAACAAATTGTAACTGAAGCGCAAGATCTCAAGCTTGGTGGATATCTGAAAGGCGGTTCTCCGGGAGTTGTTGTCATCGAAGGGAGTTCTCAATCTTGTGAAGAATTTGTTGGTTGGATAAAAGGCAACAAAAGCCGACCTGGGGGCTTCGGCCGTAATTGGGGTCACCATGTTAGGGGTGAAGTCGATGTGGAAGAGAGACAACTGCCTGGAGCTTTTGAAGAATTGGAAGATGACATGGGCAAGTTTGGAAATCTTTGTAAAGATTCCAGTGTGGAAGATGAGTTCCGAGACTTCATACTACAGCACAAATGAGATTTAATTATGAAATAGAGGCTTGACAAAAAAGAATATTCATCATTTTCATTTAGTCGCTGAAAATGAAATTTTGATTGCACTGCCAGAGCACTAAATCAAACATAGAATGGAGTACTCATCACAGCATGTATCCAATGCTCTGCGATGAATCGCAAATATCAAACATAGAATGGAGTACTCATTACAGCATGTATCCATGGCTCTGCCATGAATCTAACCAAAACATAAAACCCAACAGCAAGGAAAATTGAAATTGGCAATGCAGGAAGTGCATGCTTATAAACCGCCAGAAGAACCAGAGTGCCTCCCAAGCCTGCTAAAATCACCAAGAAGGATGATATAAAGCAAGGAAAGCTGTACTGCGCAGACTTCGCGACAAGAACTGAGTAGAAAATAAAGTCACCCTGATAACAAATAGCAAACGAAGCCTTTGGTGAGAGATACGTCGGAACAATCAAATCCAGATGCAATTTAGTAGAAAAACTTACCAGGCCTAGCTTGATTGTATTGCTAAACCTCCCCTCGTATGCACTATCATCGTCATCATCTTGCATCTCCTCAAACACTTTGCCATTGCTGCGATCTATGAATAATACACGTTTCAAGGTGCCATCAGAGCCAATGATTCCATACCGATCCTCTTTGTCACCCTGCATTGCACGGCGAGGTTGTTTTACGATGGTGGCGCCGTTTTTCGGAAGAATTGCTTCCACCACAGTCCGCTTTTGTGCTGCGCGAATAAAGAGAAATGAAACCAAATATGTGAGATTTAATACGAATTGTCAAGTTGAACGAGATTATCAAAAAAATGATTTACCAGCTGTATATTCGCCATCAGGAATGACATACGGCGTAGATAGAGCTTCATCTTCGCTTGAACTCGTTGGGGATTCATTTTCCGCAGCACTATCAGATTTTAGGAGTGGAGATGTGCTGATGTTACCTGACTGTCCAGAACGCTGGCGACGTCCAATGCCACTGTTTCCCCTCTTAACCGACTTCGCTCCAAACAGTGGAGGGGATGTCAGAGGCAGCTTGTATAGTTTGGCAATGGCAAATGGAACCTTAGTGGTTCGCACAGGAGGTTGCTCAGAAGATCCCGAGTCCACTGAAGTATTTTCGATTTGTTCGCTGTTTATTGTTGCACCTGCGGTTTCAGATTCTTCTGTAACACCATTGCTTGCACTCTTCTCATTAGCATTACCCATCACGCTTGACATTTCTACATCTCCAGAAGCAGTGCTATTCCCAGAAACATCCGATGCAGTGCGCCCGGGAGTATTATTGTCACTTTCTGAGTTTTGAATTGAAGGTTGTTGATATCTTTCTGCGGCCATGGATGAAGGTGGGGAATCCCCCGACTCAGAACCATCGTCATTGCCACCATCTCTTCCACTGCTGTTTCTTCCAGACATGACGGGGCGTCTCAGACCCTCAGGGATTTCGGCTTCATACAAGAGTCCAGGCATTTCCGGTGAATCTTCATCTGACATTAAATTAACCAATGCACGCAGCGGTCCACACGGTGTCAACACTGCAGATGACAGCAAGTATATGAGAGAATGAATCTGGCTTGTCAAGGTGAACGAGATTATCAAACAATTGATTTACCTGCGCACAGATCGTACAACCCAAGCATGATCAAAAGTGTCCACGTTGAAATAGTATCAAAATGGGATAGTTGCCATGATATGATCACCGAGGAACAGATCAAATATCCTTGAGTAATGTAGGTGGGTATTCCAATGGCATAAAAGATTGCAGTTACGCCCACGACTGCAAAATTGAGGAGTCCAAACGCAAATGTGAACCAATCAATTGGAATTCGATACTTCTCAATAGCGATGTTGAATAGTTCACCGCCGAGGACACCCAGCAGAGTCATTGAAGAGAACATCATGTAGCCGACCAGCACTTTATGTTGTTGAAAATGATGAGAATGTAAAAATAATGAGATTGCTGAAATGGTGCAAAAGAGTAATCAATGAACAATATCATCAGACGTACCTTTCATGCAACGATACTTGTACAGAAGAACAATTCCAAATGTCATGGTGCCAATAACAGTGACAATCACCAGACCATTGGCAAAGTCAAGGACTATTTGTTTGGATGCCGAGTCATTTTCACCATCAACTTTCCACACATGATACGCCTGGGACATGAGAGCTTCCCCCTGCTGAATGGTTTCAGGCGTATTCACGTAGGTGACAGCGAGTGCAGCGAGGATCATGGTGATGGAGACTGGAAAGCAAATGACATGAAATGAATGGGCTGAGTACATGAGCTCATTCAGCGAGAAGGCCATGTCTTCCTCCTCCTCCTCCACATCTTCTTCTTCCTCCTCCTCCTCGTCACACGCATCGTAGTTTTCGACACGTTGGAAACCGCCGCGTGTATCGTCGTGGTGGGAGGGTAGGCAATTGCCGTCATCGTTGGCAGGATCCGCCATGGTCGGTTGGTGCGTGCTGATATTGATAGTGATTAACGCCAATCAATAGACATGTACAATCTATTTTACTAGCGCTCCGCCAGGCTTTGGCTTTGGCTTTGCGGCTTCAGTAGTTTTTGGTTTTTTGTGTCCCGCGTGGAAAATTTGGATTTTTGCCGTTGGCCGTCGATCTGGTCGATCCCGTGAGCGAGACGGGACCGCGACCCCACTCGCCATATATCGCCATCTACTATCTGCGACCGACCTGACTGACTCATCCATCTTCTCTTCCCGCCAAAAGATAGTAAGAAAAGAGAGCGACGGCACAAGGCACAAGCACAAATAGAATGGCAATGCCACCTCTAACCTCTAATCCTAATGCTAATGCCACACGTGTCTCACAATAATTATTGCCGAGGAGAGAAGAGTGACGAAAACGAGATTGGTGCACGAAAAGATGAAGGCTGCGAACATGAGGAACGGGACGAATCGTCACGTGGAGAAATCGGCGTTGCCATCGGACAATGGCGCTGGCGATGGCGGTGATGAATTCATGCATTTGGATCTGGCTACCAAAGAAGGTTTCGAAACATATCGCAATGAGTTGCTTGCTCGTGTCCCCCAGAGTATTGAGTCAAGATTCCGTGCGGGAGGTTTCTGCAAGTGGGGTGGGCATTGGCTGCCCGTGTTGGAACTCGGTCCTTTCGATGTCGAGCCTGGACCGGTTCGTGATATGTGGTTGAAGATGTTTGAGAGTGTGAGTTGTCGAATTCGCTGTGTTACTTTTCCTCTGTATGCATCTTCCTGTGGAAACTCAAATATCGTATCCATGATGATTCACTTATTTTAGAGTCAGGAAAGTGCGCATGATATGAAGCGCCTTGTATATTGGTATGGAGTAAAGTATGAAGAGCGAGGGCAGGCTTACAGTTTTGTTAAAGAAGCTCAACTGATCAATTACGAGGATGGGGAACAAAAGGGCTACTGCAAGCTTCCGAAAAATATACAAAGTAAAATTACACTAAACCAAAAAGTAAGCAGAAAGGAGGAACGTCTCAAGCGTGGCCTCATGGAAATTGAGGCAGATATGCATCTGAACAAATCAGAACGCACGCAGTGGATGATGAATTTCAAAGAAGACTATGAGACCGTAGAGGAAGACACGGGCTGTGAGGAGGCCGAGTCGAAATTGATATCTAATGCCAAGGAAGCAAAGCCAAAGCTCAAAATGAGCTCTAAGAAGGAAGGAAATGAAAAAAAATCTTCAAAGAGAAAAGCAAAATCAAAAAAATCCTCGCTGGCCATGCCAGATGAAATCGTCAGTTCAAACACCAGTATTAATGTGACTGAACATAGCAGCACATCAAAGCGGGCACGCCGAAAAGAACCGATGCTAGCTCTTTTATCACCATCAAAAAATATGCATGATATCAAACATGATACAAACCGAAAGCTGATAAAAGCTGAACCGGCATCCTCGGCATCTATTCCAATAGAGCTCAAAGAGGGTAAAACCAAAACCATTGCAAGGCAGAGGCCTACACCATCAGAAAGTCATTTGGTTGTACAGGAGCTTGGCAAGTTACATCCAGATGTGATTGAAACGAATGACGAACGCCGTGAAGGATTTGCTCTTCAAAGACAACACGCAAATGGCACAGGAAAATCAGTATTAGAGCAAAATGGAAAGGATACACCCGTTACTGATGCGGTCATTTCTACCATGCTATCTCAGAATACCACTGCTGCCAATCAAAATAGAGCATTTGCCAAACTCAAGAAAGATTTTCCAGATGGATGGAATCAAGTAGCAAATGAGCCCAACATATCTCGTATAGAGGACGCTATTCGTGTTGCAGGCCTTGCCAAAATAAGAGCTGAAAGGATGCAAAATATGTTACGGACAGTCCAAAAAGAGAGAGGAGAAGCCAATTTCGAATTCCTACAACACTTTCACTCGAATGATGACATTATTGCAGAACTATCGCGCCACAAAGGCATGGGTCCAAAAACGATCTCCTGCGTACTACTGTTTGCACTTGGCAAGCCTGATTTCCCTGTGGATACACATGTTCTTCGAATATCAAAACAGATGGGATGGATTCCGCAGTCTTTATCCCGAGAGGCAGCATATGAATATATGAATGATCAAGTTCCAGATGAGTGCAAGCTGGACTTGCATTGTCTGCTTGTCACCCACGGAAAACAATGCAACAAATGCGCGGCTAGAGGGAGGGCACAGTTTCCTCCCAAGGAGCAGTGGTTGTGCCCAATGGCAGCTATCAAGAGTGGAAAACTTGTCTCCGCTATCGATCAGAAACATGCCCCTGTGAAGGAAGAGAAACAGCTTGAGTCATCTCCTTTTTTGAAGAGTGTGAAGCCAGATCCGGAGGGCAAGAATTCAAATGATGGAAATATTATAGTCAAGTTAGAAGAAGTTACATCGGGTGGTGAAACTGTTAAGCTGGAGCAAGAAAGGTAAATTAATGGGGTACAATAACATTTGGCTGTATGAGCTCCATCTACCATTATATAGAAGCACGCGAGCAACATAATAAGTAACAAACTCAAGTGTACCAACAATTTTAATGAGAATAGGTGAAATCTGAAAGTTGACTAAAGATATTAAGAATAATATTGCAATGTGACCCGTTTCATTTCTTCCGCCAAGGAGAACGTAAATTTATTTCTTGTAATCTAGCAGCTCCCCTCCCAAGTTCGCCATGGGATCCTCTACTCCCCTCCCCTTACTTAACCGGTACGCCTCCATATCCTCCTCTGTCACATCCACTTCGGCAGATAGTGAATTATACTTTTGTTTCTTCTTACCCCCCTTTGTAGCCGCAGCCTCCTCCTCTTGTTCTCGTTGGCGCTTCATTGCCGCTTGTAACTTTTCCTTATCAAATTCTTTGTGCTGGTCGATTGACTCTCCGTAGAGTTTTGACTGTTGATTTGGTTTGAATGTGTCTCCATTGAGGGTGGAATTATTTGCCTTGGGAATAACCTCAAGCATTTTTCTCGCAGAAGCCAACATGGCCGAACCTGCTGCTCCACTTCCATACTGCAGCTCATTCGAGTCGTCATTGGCCATCCTTCCATTGGCTCCAGTTCCATACGATGACTTGATTAATGAATGGTCATCTGCGAACCCCCAGCTAAAGGCACCTTTGTGAAAGTAGGAACCCCAAACAGCAGTGTGGCCATTGACATGTATATCTTCCTCGTATTTGCATGGAATGGGCGTTCGCTTCTTTTGCTTGGAACCTCCTGCTGTTGCTGATGCAAGTCTTCCATCCCTGCCATATTCTTGTTCAGCATGAGATACACCAAACCGCGTGGCTCGTTCTTCTGGAGTTTCCTTCGGTGCTGCAGTGCCAACAGCGCGGTCTGTCGCACCTGCTGCATCCAAATATTTTTCACCTCCATAACGATCCAACACTGCCTTCCTCTTTTGCTCCTTCATATCCAGCCCTCTCGTCTCGACCTTTCTCCTCATCAATTCCGCCTTACTAGGGTCAGCTTGCATATGTACGGCTCCCTCCACGCCTAATTGCTTGTCAGCATCCCACGCAAATAATTGAGTCTCTGCCAACTTGACCGCATCTCCACTAATACGACTAAAGTTATCCCCCGCAAACCCCAAACTCTCCGCGGCGGCATGTTGTTGCACCAAGTCATTCCCTTCATCGGCATTGTTCGCATACGGATTATCCCTCATGGAACGCGACTTGGGATCATAGTACGCGCTATTGGGGTCCAGGTTCCGTAGATACTTTGCGGTATCTTCGCGGATACGGAGGTTTCGCGCCGTCACCTTCATTTGCGCACCGCCCACTCCACCCTGCCGTGCAAGTCGGCTCGTAAACATTTTGGCATCGGTATCGTTCTGCAATACCTCATCTTCGTCGGAGGAGAACCCGTCGTTCCTGCCATCGTTATCCGAATCGTAGTCGGAATCGGAATCCGAGTCGGAAGGACGCTCTTGTTTTTCCTTATCTTGCAATTCCGCCTCCTCTTCTTGTTCCATTTTCTTCCGTTCCTCTTTGCGTGATTCTTTTCGGAGTGACTCCCTCTCACGATGTTTTTTCTCCATCTTTTTCATGTGGCCCTCAATTTCAACTCCGTGATACGAGTCCCTTTTGGAAGCATACGTCTCCTTCCCAAAGGCAATGGGAACCGATTGACTCCGGCTTCCACTTCGTGTAACGCGCATACGAGGGACATTGACATTCATCAATGATTTGTTCTTATCCCCCCCAGGTCGAACGTTACGTTCTATGTATCCATCTTCGTACTTTAGATCAAAACTTCGTCCCTTGTCCGATATCTTAACAATTTGCGCAATCAAATACGGCTTCTTGTTCTTCCGCAGGGCTTCAATCCACATTCCCAGCTCAAACAATTCTGCATCCTCATCTTCATACGACCGCCGACCCTTCTTCTTCCTAGCTTTCGCTCGCAATTTCTGCTTTTCCAACTTACTCCTAATCCGATCCCTCTCCTCCCGCACCAATCTATCCGCCTCGGCCATACTAATCCCCTTTTTATCCTCCTCTCTCCGTTGATCGGCCTGATGGTCCAACGTGGGACCGCCATCGGCACCATCGCCCTCGGCGAGGTACCATGGTTTTTTCGTGATGAATTCGGGGTTGTGTGGGTTGATCATTGCGCCGGTTTTGACGTCTACTTCGGGAGGGGCATTGCCGGAGGCGCGGGCCTCTTGGAGCTCGCGTTGGGAGCGTCGTTCGGATGCGGATGCCATGGTTGTGGAGTTTATGAGACTGTGTCTAGAGGCTTGATGGCGCGGCTAATATTTCGGCGGCTTTCTCTTTGCTCTTTGGTGGACGGCTTCTTGTCAAAGGCGGTCGCGGACGGGTTGTTGATGACTACTACACTGAGCAGGTTAGGAGTTAGGACGGACAATATGAGCTGGGGGGGCGTTGCAGATTTCTGGAGGTAAATTTTGGAGAGGCTTCGTAGATTTTGCTGAGATTTTGGCGTAATGACGAGTCACGAGTCAAGATAGACTGTACACTACTGTACACCTAGCTGAGTCACGAGTTCTAGAACAACATCATGCCCTCAGCCCTCATTTCTCTTTTGGATGATGTGCTCCTGGCTGTTTCAAGTGCAATACACCAACAGGAATGAATTCTGCATACTGATTGCAATAAACAGTTGGATAAATAAGCTTCTAAATCTAGCATTTAATGGACAGAATTGGCATCAGTACAGTATCCACTACATAGCATTTAATGTACTGTCTGTCGCTCACTAACTCCTAGGAATAAACTGCTCAAAATGACTCCTGGCCTTTTGAATATTCATCAATGTAGCCGCCTTTTGTGTACCCTCTCCCCAATTTTGTCCTTTGTTCCCCGTATTACTCACAATCACCATGATGTAGGTGTTTGCCGTGAAGGCATCAATGAATGCTGTGAATTTTGAATTGCGAACATCCATCCCCTGGAATTGAGATTGGGCCTACGTTGTTGGTCGGGAAGAAAAGAAGTGCCTCAATCAGTTAGACAATAATTTTTGCAAGAATAAATTGTGGATTGCTTGCGGTGAATCACATGATATAACACCCTTACCTTTCCACAGCTCAATTTGAATTGTTTGACAATATTAGATATTTTTTCGAATCGATGAGCATCAAATTGAGGAGTCTGGGAGGGGGTTCTTTGATTCGAGGCCTTGGCTGCCAATTGTTGATTGTTGTTGTTAGACGGATTAGTTGAGAGTGTTGCATTTCCTCCAGGACTTGCAGGTGCTGATGTTCCATCCTCGAGAGTTGGATCATTGTGTGGAGGGGAGGCCGCACTATGAGGAGAAGTAGACATGAGGGCCTCATGCTGATTGTTCTTCTTAGCTGCTTCATCTGCGGCCCCTCCAGCATCTGCCCCATTTCCCGCTCTGTCGCCAGTGTCTTCATTGGCATCTTCATGGAGGTCTTTCTCTTCTCCAGCTGTGAGAGACCGTCTTGCTCCATCGTCAGCATCTTTCTTTGCCTGTGCATGGCTGATTACCAAAAATGTAGCCCTCTCAAACAAAACCACCTCATCAGCATCACAAATGCGGCAAAAATCTGACAAATGACTTTCCAACACGCCAATATTTGGAATAAGATTTGTAACAATCTCACTCCACGCCTTATACAACGTCTCATCCCAAATACTCGTACCAAAAACCTGAAAGTGCTGCACCCCCACACCAATACAGCTCTCCTCAATCAATCGTTTCCTGTCCTCCAAGATCAATTCCCTCTCCTCCTCCGCCACCAAATCCATCTTGTGCACCAACACAAATATCCTAGCATCCGGCGAATTCTCCTCCATCGCCTCCAACACACCTGCAAAGTGATCAAAGTCCTTCTCAGGACAATCACTCTCAATATCAAAGACATAAATCAGCAATTCGACACTACGAAAAATAGTCTCCCGATCGCGCTCGAAGTAGCTCTCGTAAAAGGCGTCTTGGCCGCCACAATCCCAAAGGTTTAGGACCAAGTCGCCGAGGAAGCGGACGTGATGGTGCTCCACGTCGAGGGTGGGGGAGAGGCGCATGGTGTCGCGGGCTAGGTAGTTTGCGAAGATGATGGATCGCATGGAGGTTTTGCCCGAGTGGGCTTTCCCCATGAGGAGGACTTTCTTCTTGGCCATGGTGATTTTCTTTTGATATTGGTGATTGTGATTTTTTGGATCTTAGTTAGGGGGGGGTTGCTTTTAATTTATTAAAGATCTATCTAATACTTTCGGAAGCGGAAGATTTCGGACGATGGCGGGCCGGCGGGCGGCGCGGGTCTCGGTCTTTGCCCAGGGGCTCAATAAACGCCCGGCTGTCCATCCGCGTGGCCCCCCACAATGAGCATTTTCGGCAACCCGCAACGAACGCCAATAAAACAAAGGGTGAGTGTAAACTCTCTGTCTTTGGTGGTAGCAGGATATGTTTTGGCAGCGATTACTAGGCCAGAGATTGGTCAATGCGCCCTGGCGCTTGCTCTTTTAAGGCGGCCGGATGCATAGCGGCCGCTGTGCTTCTTCGGTGATTTTATAATGCCCGATCAACGCATCATGAGTGCATCCTGCATCAATAGGGAGACCCTATCTTTGCTCTTCAATCATTCTCTGGAATTTGTTTCATTTCTCTTATATTTTCTTTTACTGTTGTTTCACGATACCCGGATCAGAAATCAGAAATAGAAATTCTTATTTATCAACAAAAAAACAATAAAAAATCATGCCATTCGGAGACCCAAAATTCACAGTAGTCAACCCCAGCCCGGACGTTGACCAAACCATCCGATCCCTCCGCGTCTCCGACTGGCTCACCGCCACAGGAATCTCCGGAGGAGCATGGGCCTACGGTTACATCTTCGGAAAGCCCACCCGCTTCGCATGCGGATCCACGGCCATGGCACTGGGCATGACGTGTGCGTCCATGATGTTATTGCAGAATGGACGGGCGCGGTTGCGGGGATTTGTGGAGAATGAGAAGGAGGTGAAGGCGTACGGGGCGTGGCCGGTGCAGCCGGAGTTGAGGGGGAATGTACAGGATCCGAGATTTCCTATTGCTACTGGTATTACGAGTCCGCTCATTACGCCGGAGCTTAATTGGAAAAACTTTGATTAAGAATATTTTCAATAATGACTGGACTGAGGGATTGTGCAATTAGAAAAATGAATGGAATGAACCCTAACCATATTGAAATGCGGCGGTATTTAGTCAGACTGAGGGGGTGATTTGGTGGGAGTGTATTATTGAGAGAGATAAGTGGGGAATGAGGGGTGTCTACTAGCTTTAGTAGTGAATATAATGGAAGTTATTTCCCAGCTTATGAAGCTGATCTCAGAACTTCCTTATTCTTCACTAGCCTGCCCTTTTCTCAAACGGAACTTTGATATGCTATGGAATACTTTAGCTCATCATTCCAATATAATCGGAATTTGTACAGTTTTGTTGTTGACTAGAGAAGTTGGGGATCACTTCTTTTGGGAGGGTGAAAATACGTATCTATTACTCAGCATATCCCAGCACAGAAAGGCAAAAATATACTGGTGTCGAGATTGTTTCTTTGCAAATGGTCTCCACCACTTAGTACGACAGTGAACCATGTGGCTGACCCTTCTGTGTCCATGGCGAATGAAACTTTGGCAGTGGACCAGTATTTGTACTGTGTCTCTCACCTTTACCATCATGACCCCACAATCAAATGATCAGCCAGTTGATTCATATTTGGTTGATGTTGCTACACTGGTCCTTGAATCTGGAAGCATTCACACATATGTAATATAACAGCATCTACGGGACAAAATTGATATTTATTCAATGAAATTTATTATTCTCATGTACGATACAAACTGAAAAAGCATTTCCAAATCGCTCTTTCATCTTGGTTGTGACCACCAGGGTGTCACGCTTGACATAAATGTTTCTTCTTGGGGATGTGACCAACAGTTGTTGTCAATGGACCTTTTCACTATAATGAGGTTCTAAAGGAAGAAGGATCATTACCAGCCAGGGAGGCTCTAAAGGAAGATGGGGCATTGCCACCCAGTGAGGCCCTAAAGGAAGAGGGATCATTGCCACCCAAGGAAGTTCTAAAGGAAGATGAATCACTGCCACCACCAATACCCATATTAACCATTGGCCCACCACCACCCTCCACCATACGCTGATAACAATCATACGCACTCGCCGCCTCCTCACTCGCCCTCTGCGAAACCTTTAGCTTGAACATGGCCACGCTTTGACATTTCTTGGCATGGGCATTTGCCTCTAAAACTCGTGGATCGCCATCTTGTGCATTGCCATGTTGGGCAGTGACCTCCTTGGCCAAAGCAAACGCATCCTCCATCTCCTTGAAGGATGTGGAGGCTTCGTTCATTGCCATGGTGGCTACTTGTTGTTTGAATACGGCGTTGGACCGGCCTGCTTCGTCGAGTGAGGATGAAGGGTTGGCAGAAGACGATGCATCTTGATTATTTCTAGAGGCGGCAGCTTGATTTGGTTGGTGGGAGAGGGGTTGGCAGTACTTGCCGTCGTCGGTGTAGTCATTGTCTTGGAAACTTTGACGGTTGTGGCCGTTGCTATTGTTGCCATTATTACCACGACTTGGGGGATAGTCGCTGAACCTGCCATTACCATCAAAGCCTTGAGGATCATTTCCGACCTCCATGCAGCCATGGAAACCTGCTCCGCCCATTCCAGCTCCACCCATACTGTTAAGAATGGAGCCGGAACTCCGACCTGGATTATACATGGCCTCCATTCCCATGCCACCTCCAGACTGACGACGATGATGATTCAGCATTCTTGCTTGAGAGTTTGTCATCATATTGGTCATGGAATCTCCTCCATAACACATCATGGGATCATTTCCTCTTGCTTGAGATAGGCCATTGGACATGATGCGATTGTGCATGCTGCTGTTGGTATTGTTGTTGCCATAGCCCATGAGTCGATCATACTCAGTTGACTGCTGCATCGACTGTTGAATCATGTGATTCTGCATCGTATTGCCATTGTTGGCACCACCAATGCTGGTACTGCTATTGCTGCTGTCACTATTCTTATGCCGATAATCTTGTTGTTGATCTTGATACGAGCCGTCAAACGGAGGCATCCGTCGTTGTTGTTGCTGTTGGGAGGAGGTCAAGTTGGCAGACATTTTGTGCGTACCATTGGTACCTGCCGTCGAGATGGATCCGCAGAGGGATGAACCATTCGGCATGAGTGATGGATCCATGTGGTTATCGTTCGTGGAAGCTTCTCCGGAGTATTCTCGTCCTGATCCGGTATCATTCTTTCTCTTTTTCTTGGCGGGGCCATCCTTCTCTGTAACATTGGATAGACCTCCGACTTGTGCTTCACCGCCTCTCTTCTTCCCTTTCTTACCCTTGCCTCCTTTCTCGCCCTTCTTCTTACCCAATCCCCTCACCCCATTCTTCAACAACGGTTTCAATATCCTCTTCCTGGCATTATTAAACCAATGCTTCAACTGTGTCTTATCCAACCCAGTCTGCTGCATTAAATACTCACTCTCGCGTTGATTCGGGTAGGGATTGTCCATGTGTTCCGGACTGAGTAACCAATCCTTGAGGATGGAGACTGTTTCTGGCTTGAGCTGTGGGCGTTTGGCTGGTCGGGCTTCGGTGGACCCTTCAAAGAGGCCAAAGTACGATGCCGTCCCTTCACCACCTACATCTCCACTATCGCCAGCTTTGGCCTCCAAATCGTGAATCTCCTGAAAACTCTTGACGCTCCCAACCGACCCAACCAAAGGCCGAATCACCAATCCATTGCAAATGCCCCCCCCCTTGCTACAATGATAGCTCACCGCCTCGGGGGTCGCGCGTAAATACCGCGCACACTCTGTCTGCGTCCGAAATCTGCAAATGACCTTTTCAACGGAGATGGGACAGTGGACTTGGACTGCCTTGTCGTTTTTTTGGCGTGATTTGGAGGTGGTATCGGGGGAAGAGGATGGTGAGTTTTTGGAGAGTGAGTTGGTTTTGGAAATGGTTCGTGGGGAGGAGGTGCGGCGGTAGGTGTTGTTGCTGCTTCCGGTGCCGCCGCCGTGGCTCATGTCAATGACCCTCATGGTATTGGAGGAGCGGGGCTGTGACATGTCAATGACCCTCACATTGTTTGAGTGGGATGGCTGTGACGGCTGCATGGAGGAGCCGAGTACGCTGGAGCCGAGTACGGAGGCGAGGCTGGAGCCATTATCGTGCCCCTTCATCGCCATTTGAGCTTGAAAAATCTCCATACTCTTCGACATGGACGTTGCAGACTGTTGGCTATTTGGATTTTGAGACGGGTGTGTCTGCGTCTGCATTTGCAGGGCTTGGAGGTAGCGTTGCATTTTCGTGGGATGGGTACGAACGTTTGGATTCAGGTCAACGAGGGGTCCGGAGGCGGCGGCGGTTGCGGCAAAGAGGTCCAAGTTTTGGGCCTTGTTGGTCGGTTGTTGCAACGGTGAGGAGTGGCCTTGCGATGAAGCGGGGCCAGTCTGTTGCTGCTGTAGGTGATCAAAGTTGAGAGACGTCAGTTCGTCCTTCTTCGAGTTCATTATCGAGCCGGAGATAGCGGCGTTGATGGGTTCGTTGATGGCGGAGGCAATCCAGTCCATGGGGCAGCGTTGAGAGGGAGGAGTCAAAGGAGGAGTAGCGGTAGAGGGTAAGAGAACGAATTCGTTAGATGTGGGTCACAAGCGGTCCAAACAGTTGTTATTTGTTATGGTTACGTGTGATTGATAATCTTACCATATGGTTGAGAGGGCAGGCTTGAGGCTTCTTGTGTCTTCTGGCAATCACGTAGTATCGGTCGGGAATGGAATCAAATTATGAGGTCGGTTGAATAGGGAACAAATCCGAGGAAGTGGTGTTAGAATTGTAGGTTTGGAATGTGAAACTGACCATCCACCCCCTCCCAATGCTGGTGGTGAGTGTGATTTCGGCGAGATTCTTCAACGGTCTTTGTTCTGTTTTCTGTTGCTTCGGTTCGGTTCGCCGGGCATGGTTCGGGCTTCGTTCTTCGGGGCGTGCGTTCGGTTTGTGGTTCTCTCGGCAGATGGTGCGTGGTGATTGGTGATGCGTCGACGTATGTGTGAACAGTATGTACAGTGTGAACAAGAACTAAAACTGATCCTTTGAATGCCAGAGTCAGTCAACTGAACAACAGCAGTCAAGGTCCCATCCCAACCACACATTGTATTGGTAATTAGATACTTCTATGTAAGATTTGTTCGAGGGGCCATATTAAAAACAAAGAAGGACGAACTACCTATGAACTTGAACTTACACAAGAAGTGGAAAGTCATAGCAGGAAAGCCACTAGACATATTGTAATATCTAATACCATAGATACTCCCGGTAGGTACATATTATCATAAGTGATCTACAAAACAGTCCTGACGTATTTAGTGTATGTACCCTCGTATTTTTTGATGGGTGAGACGACATTTTTCTAATCCCATCTTGGGCTAGTATTATTTAGACTCAATGTACGTGCACCGCACAATCGACAGAAGAAGTGCCCAACGGTATTATTTGCTCTACCTCATTATTTATTTCCAAGAAGCTCCAAATTATTCTTCGACAAATTTGAAGCGACCCGCGAACCGTGAACCTTCGGACTTAGATCAAAATAGTGCATAGCGGTATCGCTTTAGCCATTTTTGTAGCGGATGGCTTCTCGGTTTATGTGGTACTCGTATACTCTAATCACGCAAAATATATTGCAGTGTCATTCAATTTTTGTTTCAAAAAAGTGTCTACATCTGTCAGGTGAGGGGAAATTATCTATGCATTCAAACGGTAATTCCTCCCAACTCTGTAATTATGTCCGGTAAATTAAAGCAGTAACCTTTGTTGAGATGGTGACTTTCTTCTTCAGAGAGATACAAATCGACCCAGACACTTTTTGAGTACCGTTGCACCAGTAGTCGTGAGTCATGAGAACCCAATCACAGATCTAACATACATAATACCTCTTGATCCCGTAAACTCTGCCCGCTGCCCGCCGCCTGCGCCTGCTGCGGAAGACACTGGATTGGCTACGTATGTACGTATGTCTACGTACAGGATTTTATTT
>JAZGVS010000080.1:0-22376 GCA_037356235.1 Bacterosira constricta
GAACAAAAACTAATACCACGTATTTGATACCCAGTAGTGTTAGGCCGAAGTTCTATACATGTACGTTAATATGATGACTGCAGTTCGCATGGGCCATTCTCTGAGGTATCACCGAGACCAGCTGAAGTCAGGCGATTCCCAAAGTTTTGGAAAGGACCAGCTGTTTTTGTTCTTGGATCATTTCCTACCCAATCACGTTTCATAATAATACGTACGAGTTTCCATGGATTTGACTCAAAGCATTCACCTCCCTCCCCACTGACCACCACTGAATATCGATGTTTAGTCGTTCTGGGCGGTTCTTTTATCCTCCTTTTTGTTTTGTTTTGTTTTCTAAGTCTTCGAGACTAAGAGGAGCATTATGCCTTCATTCATGACCTGATACTTGCTTGACCGCTCAACACAACAACACCGAACACCGACGAAGGGCAACATGATGTAACATGCAACATGGGCTGAACGCCGCCTTCTGCTTTCCGCGCCACCCTATTTCTCCACAACTATGAATGTCATAGTCATAGCCGCGACCATTCCTCGGACCACCATACTGTTGCATCTGAACTCTACTGCACGTTCTATTGCAATCGCAACGGCCATTGTTGAATCTTGAGCCCCTCCATCTATCTGCTTTGTGAGGGCAAAGCAGGGTACAACAGAGATACGAAGTACAAGGTACAAGAGACATGGGCGAGATGGCGTTCATAATGTGTTGTATCAAGCTAAAAAGTAAAAAAAAAGGGTCTGGCCGTAGCTGGTTCGAAGGATCGTGCCAACTAACGGATCTATCGTCTCCGTGCCAATATTCCAACGTAGGAATAGTAAGTGAATTAGTTCCTATGCCCCGCCATCTTTTCGATGCGAAACGTGAGACCAAGATCTTTCAGTGCCGGCGCGGAGTATTTTGCTGTTGTCATTGTTTTCCACATCTCGTGTCACTTTTTCCTGCACCGTGGTGCACTGTTCCCATTGCCATTGGTCATTGCCATTGATTCTGCTATTGCTTTGTTCTAACTTCTATCCGCCATAGAGACCTATAGAGACCCTCACATATTATTTTAGAAGGTGAATATCAATCAACACAACCCAAGCGGAAATGAAGCTCCAAATGAAGCCTTCTCCAAGGCGCGGCAGCCATCAAACCAGCATCATCGGCATAACATGCCTCTCCTCATTGCTCCTCCTCCAAACAACCGTCTCCGCAGCCGTCGCCACCCCCCAAAAAGTCCTCCAACACCTCTACGCCAACCTAAACGGCGACAACTGGGATCTCGAAACCCCATGGTCACCCCTCTCCGACTCCGACGTATGTTCCTACGAAGGAGTCACGTGCAATGACAACGATCACATTATCGATATCACCCTCAGCGATGTGAATCTAGTGGGTGTCATTTCTCCCCATTTGTACACATTGCCGTTTCTGCAATCGGTGGACTTTTCCAAGAATCGAATCACGAGTGGAGGGTTTGATACTATTTCGGATGTGGTGGAGGATGATGATTTGATTGCGCCTTTGGAGACTATTGTGCTGACGAACAATTTGATCAATACGATTGAAGGAATTGAACAACTTTCGGAATCGCTTACGGGATTGCACCTTACGTATAATAATCTCAAGGGCACCATGCCCGAGGAATTGTTCAAGTTGAAGCAATTGGAATATTTGGCCATTTCGGAGAATGCACTGACGGGGAAGATTGATTCGAGGGTTGGGAGGCTGACGAATTTGTTGGAGTTTTATTGTTATGGGAATAAAATGACGGGGGTGATTCCAACGGAGATTGGGGAGTTGACCAAGATGCAGATCTTGACGGTGAGTGTTGATTCTAGTGTTCCTATTAGGATGTGCTTTCTTTTTCTCATGTCCACGATATGGTGCATCTAACTTTGCATCTACTTCTATATTACCATCCTTCAGATGGCCGAGAATCAGCTCTCAGGTCCCCTGCCCGAAGAGATTAAGAACATGGGCAATTTGCAGACCTTTTCGGTTCATAATAATGATCCGGGTACGGGGGCGCATACGGGTCCATTGCCCAGGTTTAATACTCATTCTAAATTGAATGAGATTTAGTGAGTGCATGTACCTTGTGTGTCATTTTCATTGTTTTGTCATCATATCATTATACTAACGACACCCCATTACACGCTCTCCACAAAGCCTCGACGGAAACGCCTTCACCGGCACCGTCCCCCCCACCTTCCTCCACGCCATCCAATCCACCTCCTCCTCCGTCACAATCGGCCTCTCCAACAACGAACTCCAAGGATCCATCCCCGTATCCTTTCTCAAGTTCGATTCCCTCGTACTCAACATTGTCGGTAATAACCTCACCCAATTCGACGATCGGATTTGCGACGATGGGAATATTTACAATTGGATGAATGGTTTGGTAGAGTTGTATGGATGCGATGCTATTTTGTGTCCGGTGGGGTATTACAGTGATGCGGGACGGCAGGAGGATGAGCAGAGCGAGTGCGAGGCTTGTGATGTGGGGACCGGTGGTGTCATGGGTGCTACTTCTTGTGCTTCGGACGTTGTTGATACTTCGGACGAGCTGCCCATTCTGGCCGAGTTTTATCTAGCTTTGGGGGGTCCGCAGTGGGATGACGCAAAAGGATGGGATGCCTTTATCGAGATGGAATCCGCATTCGATTTGACATTGCCCACGTACCAAGAGGAGGATATTCAAGCTTGTGACTTTATGGGTGTGGAGTGCGACGATGACAAGAAGGTGATTGGGATTGTCCTCCCGAATAATGGATTGGAGGGGTTGGTTCCTCCTTCGCTGTGGGACTTGCCACTTCTTTCCAACTTGGATTTGGCGGGGAATGAACTTCGGCTGGATCGTGACTTTGGTTTTGGGGATATTGGCAATGCCGTCTCTTTAAAAAAGGTGGATTTGAGTTCCAATGACATTCAATCATTCAAAGGTATTGGAGCGGCGACGTCGTTGGTTCAGTTGGTGGTGGACGATGCGTATTTCTTTGATGAGTTGGGTGAGGAGGTTTATCAGTTGACGTCGTTGATTGAGTTGCATATGATGTATTCGGGGTTGAAGGGTGCCATTCCAGAGGGGTTGAGCGCGTTGAAAAGTTTGATGACGCTCAAGTGAGTGGTGCAAGTATGTGTTGTTGTTATTTGTCGTTGTTTATTGTTGCGGGATGCTAATGTTGATACATTTGTTAGTTTGTATGGTAATGAATTGACGGGAAAGATTCCAGAGGAGATTGGGCTCATGACCAAACTGTTTCATGTTGGTAAGTCACTTCTGAGTGCATTCTGAACCTTTAATGTATGGGACCCTTTCGGTTGACACTCATTATCCCTCCTACATTTATCTCTCTCCCAGACTTCTCCGAGAACAACTTTGAAGGCCCCCTACCCGTCGACGCCATTAAAAACCTCGTCGCACTAGAAAAGTTTCACGTCCATCAAACTGGCCGTGGAGGCAATGGAATCACGGGCAAACTACCCTCCTTCGCGGAGCAGACCAAGCTTCACCAGCTGGATGTGAATTCGAATACGATGACTGGATCGATTCCCAGTGATTTTTTGTCGGGTGTTGTGGATGTGGACCAACTTATGGAGATCAAGTGAGTGTCGTCAAAATATATGTATTTGGTTTATATACATGGCTTGCGTGCTAACTTCTGGTCTGTCTCTTTATTACAGTATTGGATACAATGAATTCGACGGCACCATTCCAAGTTCCCTCGACCGCTTTTCAAACATGCGCCTTGATGCAGTGAGCAATAAGATTACAGGGGTCAACTCTGATTTGTGCTCCCTCCGGGACTGGTGGGACGGCGAGGTTGGAAAAGTCATTGATGACAATGGTAACGGCTGCGATGCCATCCTCTGTCCCAAAGGAACATTCAATGATTACGGAAGAGCGCAGAGCGGCGCCAATGGCGAATGTAAGACATGTTCCGCAGGGAATTATGCTGGTCAAATCACCTGCGTGGGTGTCACAGCGGAGACTGACAATTTCGAGAAGAAGGTATTGGACAAGCTCTACTTTGAGACGGGTGGTCCCTCGTGGACCAAGGACAATAATTGGGATAAGCAAGGTTCCGTGTGCAATTATGATGGGGTCACGTGTGAAAGTACTGGAGACAATGTTAACGAAGGCGTGGTAATGGTTAATCTGAGTGGCTTTGGCTTGACTGCCAATATTCCAACTGAAATATACCAACTTCCAAAACTCAAGGTTGTGAATTTCAGCAACAACGTTGTAGATCTTGAATTTGACGGGATTGGTCGGGCAGATTTGCTTGAACAAATTCTTATCAATGATGCTGATGTAAAAAGTCTCGATGGCATTAGCGATGCACCAAAATTGAAAACGGTACGTCCTATTTTATACTTTTGATAGATGCTGCAATGAAGGGAAACATTGACCTGAATTTATCACGCTTTGTCACAACTTCTGTACACACAAACAGCTGCACATTTCACGCAACAGTTTCCCAGAAGGTAACATTCCCGACGAGCTCTTCTCCATCACCACTTTGGAGTCTCTCGCCATTAGTTTCAACGGCTTCGAAGGCATGATCTCTTCTGATATTTCAGATCTCAGTGAACTGAAGGAGTTTTGGGCAGGATCAAATGAAATTACAGGTAGGTAGCCCTATGTTTCATCACATGTGTGTTGGTCCAGAGTCTGTTTCTCTAACCCATCGTTGTCGCATGTTTCCTTCATCGTAACAGGATCCATTCCCATTGAGATGTCAGAACTTACCAAGCTCACGAGTATTGTGTACGTGACATTGACTTTTTCCGCCCATGCCGCATGAGTGTGGTTGCTAACAAACTCTCTTACTGTCTCATAATTTTTTCCACAGCTTATCCGACAATCGCATGAGCGGTGAAATTCCGAATGAATTGGAGAATATTCCAATCCTTCGTCAATTGCACTTGCATGGCCAACGTGACTTTGGAGGATTTACTGGACCAGTGCCGAGTTTCAGCAATGCAGCTGAGCTGACGGACGTTGATCTTTCCCTAAATTCGTTGACTGGGTCCATTCCTGCTTCTTTCCTAAAGACGGTACGATCGTCTAAGAATCACGACATTTACGCCTACGACAAAATCAATCTGTGAGTGACCACCGATAACTCCACACCATTTCCACTTTTCTGTTCGAAAACTAACTGGTCGCAAATGAATGTGTTTCTTCATCCTTCAATAGCTCTTCGAACCAAATTACTGGTACTGTCCCATCAGAATGGGATGACTTTGTAGGACTATTTGCCAAGTGAGTTCTTCAAGATTGCTTCACGAAACATGCCCATAAAACTCTTTATTGATACTGTTTATTTTTCTTTCCTCGTGCAGCCTTGCTGACAATAGGATCACTGGCGTGCCGAGTGTTCTTTGTGATGATGACGATGAGTTCATGGATGGTTTAGTGGGCAACCTAACAGAAAACAAGTGTGATGCTATTTTGTGTCCCCCAGGTACATTTACGATTGTTGGCCGCCAGGCATCCCCAGAAGCTCCATGCAAAACATGTCCAGGAAATTCTCCTAAAGATCAAGCACCGTACTTTGGATCTTTGGAGTGTGGTTCCATTTCTGAGGAAAGAACCATTCTTGAAAAACTTCATGGTCTCATCTTTACTGGTAAGTTGATCATTTCATCATGAGGTTGTGGCTTGTGCAATATACCTGAAGTAATCTCACATGATGATTACTCAATGAATTTCCAGGAACATCCGAGGAAACGTACTGGATGTCCGAAAACCCCATCTGCTCGTGGTATGGGATCACCTGTGATGATGAGACTGCTGATAGTGGTGTCACTGGCATCAAGTTGGAAAGTAACTCACTCATCTCAGATCATCCTGACAAGGTATCCGAGCTTTTCTTTTCACTTCCAGACCTTGAACGACTCAACATCAGAGGAAATGCACTGCCTTTAATTCTTGATGACGTTGGCAAGCCACCAAATCTGGAGATGTTACAACTTTCTGATACCGGTCTCACTTCCATCGCTGGCATTGGCAAGGCCACCAAACTGAAAGAGTTGCAGTAAGTCCTCAGTGTAGTGTGCATTACTCTTCAAATCGTTTTTTGTTATTGTCTCTAATTTCCCTTAAATATCTTTTACACACCAAAGCTTCACCGAGAATGACATTACAGGCACATTTCCCGAAGAAATTTTTGATCTCACATACATGAGAGAGCTCTATGCTTCATTCAACACGATTACTGGCACCCTCCCTACGCGGATTGGAGAGTTGACTGGTTTGAAAGAATTTTACGCCTATACAAATGAAATGACTGGTGACCTCCCAACCGAGCTTGGAAATCTGGTTGCAATCGAGAATCTTGTGCTGGGGAATAATAAATTCAAAGGTGAGTTCATTATTTTAATGACTGCGCTGCAACTTGGCCAGCTTACCGTTTCTGATTCTGTGACAATTTATCTTTTCATGACTTCACGAACACATAACGATAAAAGGTAACCTCCCTACTGAACTCAACAATCTCGCCAATTTGAGAGAGTTTTCAATATACGATAACGGGAATATGACAGGCCCAGTCTTGGAATTTTCCAAGGCGACGAAGGTTGAGAAACTCGAGTAAGCATAATTTCTTCTGACTCTATTTTATGACCTTATTTTCAGAAGATTAACCATTAATATTCGTCATGCCATTACTATCACACCCAAAGTCTGGAAGGAAACCAATTCACTGGGCAAATTCCAAGCAACTTTTTGAGTGGTCTCGACTCAGATTATATTTCAGACGCAGAAAACGAAATTATCGTTCACCTTAAGGACAACATGCTCACCGGGACCCTACCAGAAGGACTTTCGAGCATTAAGAATTTGTACCTTGACATAGTGGGCAACCAATTCAAAGTGGTGCCAGAATCCTTCTGCAAGCAATCTTACTGGATGAATGGAAAAGTAGGAGAACTTGAAGCGAAACCCTGTCATGCCATTGCTTGTCCCCCGAATACTTTCAGCGAAACGGGGCGCATGCATTCTAATGGCGACGAAGTGTGCACTGCTTGCGGCAGTGATGAAGCAGCCGAGTTTATTGGAAGCTATTCTTGTACTCATGAGGAACGGGAAGTGAATGCTTTGAAAGCGCTTTACAGAAGTACTAATGGAGACGAGTGGAATGAAAATGAGAACTGGATGGACGAAACTAAACCAATATGCAGCTGGTTTGGAGTTGAGTGCGCTGTCAACCTTGGGAGCAACACCGTCACGAAGCTCGCCCTTCCAGAGTAAGAAGAGTCATTTGATTTCTTTCTAGTATCAAATTCTTCCTTTCACTCATTAGTGCCCCCCTGTCTGCAATTCTAAACTTATTCTCCCTAGTAACAACCTGGATGGCACAATGCCACATCAGATCTGGGATCACCTCCCAGCTCTTCGGACTCTTGACTTGAAGGAGAATAAAATTTTCATGAGGTTTGACAACATTGACAAGGCGAAAAAGCTCGAGGTGCTCTACGTTTCTGACGTAGATATCGGAGGCATCGATGGTATTGGAAATGCACCTGCCCTCAAAGAGCTGTAAGTTTCTTCAGGCTATTCACATCAACATAGATCTCACCATCTCTGACACTAACTTGCAAATCATATATTGGTTCTTATAGACACCTTACAGCGAATAAACTGAAGGGAGAGCTCCCTGATGACTTTTTCAATCTTGCTGATACCTTGGAGAGTCTGTACAGTGAGTATGATAGCCAGATTGTTTCATCGACGGAGATCTCTACACGCCCATCAGTATTTACATTTACTTACTTTTCATCATTTGTGTTTTCACCTCTCCTGCAGTTGCCTACAATTCTTTCTCGGGCACATTGAGCACCGAGTTTGGAAAGATGAAGAATCTGGTTGAATTCTAGTGAGTCTGATAAAGAAAGTGGAAAGCCACAATTAAAATTGCTTTGCCCAGTCTGGACTAACATGATGACTTCTGTTTTACCCTCCATAGTGCCTATGACAATGACTTCACAGGTACCATCCCTTCTGAATTTGCCAGTCTTCCGAATCTGAAACATTTCGTAGTTGCGGAGAACAAGTTGTCAGGTACCATTGCAGAGGAGTTTAGTTATATGCCGCAGCTCAAGTTGTTTTCAGCTTATCGTCGTCTGTGAGTCTATCATCAGTGTGATCGCACATCACCCGCTAGTTTTCACTCATACCAATTCATTCCAATGAATCCTTCCTCTTCTTACTACTTTCAGCAAGCCGGGCCCCAAACTCTCTGGTCCTCTACCATCCTTTTCAAATGTGCCAAACCTTGAGGGACTCTATCTCGACTACAATCACCTTTCTGGAACGATTCCATCCAATTTCGTGCAGGCAAGTCTCAACTCATCGTTGATTACCATCAGCCATAATTTTCTCTCTGGCAGTGTTCCATCCGAGTTGATCATACTTGATGACCTTAATATTGAAATGGAGGGGAATAGGATTACTGAATTTGACGAAAGATTCTGTGAAGAACTCTCATGGATGAATGGACGAGTTGCGGATTATGGTTGTGATGCATTCATGTGCAAACCTGGTTACTATAGCATCTATGGCCGTCAAAATACCACTGATTCAGCGTGCGAAAAATGCGAAGTAAGCGACGACATTGAACCCACTCCTTATTGGGGAAGCTTATCCTGCGATAGCGTTGTCGACGAAAAAGAAATCCTGGAACTTCTATACAGCGAAACCAAAGGAGATGATTGGCACAATAACGAGAATTGGCTGAAGTCAGATGATGTATGTACTTGGTTTGGAGTCGATTGCAGAGATGGAAAAATTGTGCAAGCCATCCACTTGGGAGCAAATAACCTTGTAGGCACTCCACCCGAAGAACTTTTCCTCTTGAAACAAATGCACACTCTTTGGCTGCATTCTAACCCGATTGACTTCAAGTTCAGGGGCATTGGCAAAGCCAAAAACTTGATTGACCTTCGCCTTGACTCGACTGGGCTGACGGATGTCTATGATATAGGGGAAGCTAAATCTCTGGTCAGGTTGGATCTTAAGTACAACCAGCTCAGTGGACCATTTCCTTCGGAGCTACACAATTTGCCTAAACTTGGGGCTTTGATACTCACAGACAACAGGTATGTGTCGATATCTGTCCAACTGCTTATCTGTGTCGCCCAAGCTATTCTCGCCCTTACAAATTCCATTTCATTTTCTTCAACACAAGTTTGACTGGAGCGCTACCCAACAACATGGGGCTATTACGTAACTTGGTTGAACTACACTTAGGATCTAACTTGTTTTCAGGCCAACTCGTTAGCTTTGGTAGCTTGGCTGCTCTTCATCGACTTGACGTATCTGGTAAGAATTTGATTCATGGGATGGATAGCTGATGTATTACCTTCCTGATTTGTTGTACTGTGTGCCTCATTCTATGTCTGCCATCACTTCCCCATGCTATCACTTCTGAAGACAACGACCTGGTAGGAACCATCCCCATTGACTTCTTGAGTGCGTTATCAGACCACAAACCAATAGCAGTTGACCTCTCATCAAACAACCTCTCGGGAGGTGTGCCACTCCATCTTGATAGGTGAGTCAGTCCTCTACGATGAATGTTTGACACTTGTTCCTAGTGTTGGCTAACATTTTTGAGTTTGTCTCTTCATTATTACTTTTGTGCAGGCTCGATGAGCTCAATATCTACCTCCGCGACAACAAGTTTACAGAGCTATCTCCCACCCTTTGTGATTCTAACAACCACGGTTGGAACCTTCGCGAAGTTGAACTGTTTGGCTGTGATGCCATCATGTGCCCACCAGGAACGGCAAACTACCGTGGAAGGAAGAGTGCTGAAAATAACCCATGCATGGAGTGTGCGAGCAACATCGATCTCTATGGTCAGATTACGTGCGATGGTATGCCTCTTCAAGTCACATCCTCAAGCACACGACTTGTGCAAGGTGTTGTTGCGGTTGTGTCTTCTCTTCTTGTTGGAGTGCTTTTGATTTAGTTTTAGCTGGTTGTATGTCTCGACCATTTTTCTCAGAACGTAGTAAGCAAAACCATTGATATCTAGTACAAAGCTTGCTCTACAAATCTTGTCTTAATATCCACCTGAGGCAAATAAGTGGAGGTCTGTATCTATGAAAATTGTAACGATGCTATCACATTGTATCAGTTCAGCACGGTTGATGTAGATAGCCAGGATTAATCATCTGTATCTGGCATGAGCGGTTTGATTGGAGTTTGGACAGGGCCATGTTCTTCAGAGAGAGGACAGGAGGATTCTCGGACTGCGGCGCGCCTGGGATCAGGTCACGGATCACGTGCTACAATACAGCAACGGCTAGTTTTTTAGGTCTCAGCGAATATAGATATGCTATTACTTTTATTGGAACGTAACATTTTAATATCTGATTATCACTAGAAACAATCACTATATTTCCATTCCCATTACAATAAGTACAATTTGCTGAATCCTAATATTTGTATGTATTTGCATTTGACCATTGGCCCGCCAATGACCAATGACCAAACCCAACCAAACCATTCTCATAATTATTTATTCATCTCTACCTCAACAACAACAACGGGCAACCAAATAATAATAATAATGAGCCCCTCCGTACCAAAAAACGATTCATTCCCATCCAGGGATTCATCCCTCTCACAAACAGCGTCAGACATGACGTCTTCATCCAGCGAAAATCAAGCCACCGCCACTCCCATCATCTCATTACTCTCAAAGTCATCTCTGGTGGATAAGGCAGCGGCGGACATTTCAGCCGCCGCCATCGCCGCTCGAAACGATGACAACGCCCAATATTACTACTATCTCACCCCCAATGCCGCCAAGAGCCTTTCCCAATACCAATACGCAGGAGAGGACCAATCGCTGCTGTACAAATACATCCTCTCCCCCCTCGCCGCGTGGCTCGTTGACAATCACACGCCTGAGTGGCTCGCCCCCAATGCCATTACACTAGTGGGACTTATACTAATGGTAGGTAGCTACCTTCTCATTTGGTATTGGTGTCCCGGAATGTACGAGGCCAATACCGATCTCAATAGTGCTACTGCGAGCTATTCAGTGCCAGCGGTGATTTTTCTACTGAATGGAATTGCCATGCTCATTTATCAAACACTTGATAATATGGATGGCAAGCAGGCTCGCAAGACGGGGAGCAGTTCGCCATTGGGACTATTGTTCGATCATGGATGCGATGCGTTGAATTCGTTGTTGGGGAGTGCCAATTGGATAGTGGCAATGGCCATGGTTCCTGGAAATGTGAGCGATTTGTTGGGCAATAATGATCATGGCAATATTCAGAGCAAGTCCTTGCTTTCCGAGTTTTTTGGAGGGGATGCAGTGATTGCTTGTGTTTTGATTCTTTTCCCCATGGTTGCATTCTACATTTCCACGTGGGAGCAATATTACACGGGAAAACTAATCTTGCCTCCGTTCAATGGTCCGAGTGAAGGATTGGTCATGGGGGCTATATTGAGTTTTATTAGTTTTGTTTGGGGTCCCATGTTTTGGCAGGGCACATCTTTGGCAGATGGTGCTATCAGCTTCACATCATTATCATTCTTCACACCGATGCAAGGACGAGTGCGCAACATGGACCTGGTTGTACTTGCCTCATTCCTCGGCCTGATTCGAGAGTTTCTCCAAAAAATAATTTTTGTGGTGCGCACTCATGGACTAAAGACGTTGCCCACAATGGTTCCAAACTTTCTTCTCGTAGCCTCCACGTTTGCAATGGTGAATTTTGACCCAACCCTATTATTAAGAAATCCCAGGGTAATGATGCATCTCATCAGTGGCTTGTTTACAGAGCAAACAGCACAATTGATGTTGGATCACATGGTAAAGGAAGACTTTGAAACTCGTAAACGATGGACTTTATTCCCCTATGTGTTCTTGGCTGCTGGAATGATGGGGGGCTGGTCATTATCTGTGGTGGCATTGGATGCATTTCTCTTTCTATATAGCACGGTGATTTGGATCTATCTAGCGTTCAAGATTCGGGTTCAGATATATGAGATATGCGATGTTTTGTCCATTTATTGCTTTGATATTGTGACGCCCCATCCGAAGAAGCTGTCGGGGGTTAAGAAGACGAATTAAGATTGCATGAAACGACGGGTTATTGTAGATTGGGAAGAAATGGGATTGGTTTCAGCGCATTAAGTTGATAATAAAATTGTTAGAAACAACCGACCCCCCACTCTCAAAAAGCTGTTTATCAAATTACATGATCAGCGTCTACCATGTTATCTCATGCAAAAGTTTGGTTCTTCCTATCTTTCAATTTTTATTCCTAGGCCCGCTGCACAATCTAAGCTAATTCGGAGGGACAACGCTTCAACAGTTTGTCGAAGGAAAATCTTGTCCATGCATCTAGTTTGTCAGGTTAACCTGACCTGGCACATGTTGCGTAGACTGTTCAGAGCTCATCAATTTTATCAAAACGAACTGCCTTCCCTCTGATCCAGTGTTTGTTGGCCGTCTTTCCTAACTGTGGTGTGATTTCCCCCCCTACTTTGCAATCTGGATTCCAACAACTTAGCCCTCTGCTATAAATGGTGCACGTGAGAAAATTGTCTTACTATCATCACTAGCGTAACACATTTTGCATTTGTATTCGTATACAGGCTCATCCCGATTGATGGTTGGATTTTCATTCATCTTATTTTGTGCCGCTTGAATCAGTGTCACCGTCTCTGCCGTTTTCCGCAGCAGCTGATTGTTTAGCTGTTTTGGTACCCGCTACCAGCTCTCTCTTAGACTTGATATTGTGCAGTGATTGAACGAACTCCTCCTCGCCTCCTTTTGAAAGAGCGACATATTCATCAAACTTAGCTTTCATCGGACTGGGCACGGATCGATCGGGCTGAATCTGAGCTACTAGTTTGGCCATTAGACCCATACGCTTGCTGTTCTTCATGCTTCCTTCGTGCAAGCTGTAATCTCAGTGGGTACAGCCTCCATAGCATCAGTGTGCGAGGATGCAAAAGAAGGACCAATTATATCGGTACATGAATTGGACATGATACGTGATATTTTGATGGAGAAGTTGAATGGGTTTGGGGATTCATCATCGTTGTCTTGGGGTGGTAGTGATGTGGCACCAGCATCAGCAGTACACCCGAGCATTATTTGAGTCGAGGCGTACAAGAATGGACAGTGAGGATTTTTGCGGATGGCACTTGCTGAGTGGATGCGTTTTGGTGCCAAGTGATAGTGATGGGGAAGATGAAGCATTAGATTAAATTTGGACTTGATGAGAGCAAGAGATTCGCAACTGGAAAAATTGGAGGAACTGCTTAATAATTTCATATCCCTCCAACCTTATTACCTTTTGATCAATGATTCATATTTAGACGTTGTATTGTTGAATGTAAGAAGAAAAGCAGATGTTAGAATGGTAACAAGAGTTATAAGTACAGAATTGTATACCTGTACAATGCATATTTCTAATCTCTGTTGAGTTAGTGAAGATGCTAAGAATGATTGTTCATAGTGGTGTAGATAATCATTGAATCAAGATGTATGAAAAGTTCCTAAATATAGAAGGCACACAATGGCGATTGTTGCATCACAAAGTTGGATAATGTGCAGATAGCTGATGTTGCCTTACAACATTTACTACATTCAAATGGAATTTACATGACATTTACTAAACATTTACAAACTCCAAAATCTGTACATGATATTGATATTTACCAAACATGTACATAACCAAAACACATACATTACGGTGTCTCTGAGAATACCCTGTACCTTCTCTTCCTTCCAGCAGGTTTGACCTCCAAGTACCAAACAAACGAATCAGCTGGCTCTGTACAATTGTCGCAATCCTGAAGATTAACCCGAGCCCTTCTTTCAGCGTCAAACTGAGATCAACGCAATTGTTTGTTCTCCCTTGATAAAAGTCGGCAGCCACTACGACTCGATATGTTTCACAGGTGTCAATATACTAATCCTTTGTCTTCAGCTTTGCCGACATGATATCATCTGGACCAATACCTTCATCCTCTTTTGTACATATGGTGATACCAACGGCACTGATTGATTTCTAGAGCGCAATTTTTCTTTCCACGCACAATAGCCATGTGAACGAGATTGAAGACAATCAGATTCACGCTTCGGAAATATTTGTCTCCATCGATTGTGAGCTGATGCTCGCCTCTTGGAGTGTCACTACAATATTGCGATTCCATTTTCCATTTATCAAAAACTTGTAGATCCTTACGATACTTCTTTCTCCTGAGAACATTGATGCTGGTCTTGACTGGCTGTAACTGTCTTGATATCAGCGACTGTAGAGCATAGACCCACGTTGGGGCAATATATTTTTGGGCCAGCTTCAAATCAATCCGATCAGTCCCATCATTTCCATTCTTTTATATTCAACGGATGCACTGAATTATCGTCAGAACATGGCACCTTCCACTTGAAGTCACTGTGAAGTGAGTGTTCGTGCCATAGTTTTCTAGATGATTTCCAGATATGACCATTATTTATATGATGAATTCTCACGCTTTGTGTGATTGGATTTGGGAGGTACCACAGCTTTAAATTAATGGCAGCAATTCAGACCAATTGGGGTAATTGGTCTCAGAGACACATGTTACTTATCTCAGAAACATGTCAATTGTCACAGAGACATGTCTTCGGATTGAAAATGACCTTTGATTTGTGTCTCTGGGTACTAACCCCTGCCTATGATGGCTATGAATGGGTGCCATCACGGACAGTTGCCATTGCCATTGAGTGTTCCATCCAATTTCGCCTTGTCCCCCCCCCCTGAGCCCAGCCTAGACTGAAGAAGTGTTTCTCTTCATCTCTTGGTTTCACCCCTCCCGCTCTCTACCTAATATTAGCTAGTGTTCCACCAGGTTCCACCCCTCGCTCAATCAGGTCAGCTAGCCTAGCCAAAAAAGTGTTCCACCAGAGGCGGGGAATACTTCATGCTACACTGGAGCTGTGCAGCATTATCCGAAACGGGACATGATCAGTCAGCTCAACGCATTGCAAGTAAGTATGTAAGGCTTGTTAGGTAATAATTATTGCACTGTATTTTCATGTGTGTTGATGGTGGATTTTTCATCCGATTTGCATTGAAGTGCTGATTTTACCGGTGCATAGCTCCGGCTCTCTAATATTAGCTATGGTACTAGTAATCTCTAGTAATAGTTGGAACCATTTTCCACAGTGTTCCACCCCTCAGGTCAGCCTAGCCAAAAAAATGTTCCACCAGGCCGGGAATACTACTTCATGCTACACTGGAGCTGTGCAGCATTATCTGAAACGGGACATGATCAGTCAGCTCAACGCATAGCAAGTAAGTAAGCTTTTTACTAGTTAATTAGTACTACTAGGCTCTACTAGGCTAGACAACGAATGAGCATTATTGTATCGTGCGAGAAAGACACAAAAGTGATTTATTCATGGCAATTGCCAACTAACGTGTTATTGGTGCGTGAATTAATGACCTTTGATTTATGTCCCTGGTATTAATCCCTGCCTATGGGTGCCACCACGGACAGTTGCCCATCCAATTTCGCCTTGTCCCCCCTGCTGACGAATGAACATGTTGTTTGTTGTATCATTCACGCTTGGATGTGATGAAGGCTCGCCAGACACATATTGATGCTCGGAGGGCTGGCTGCTGGGGATACTCGTCAATGAAGGCTTCATCAAGGGCTGGCTGCTTGGCTGAGATGGCTCAAAACATCATTTCCCTGCTCTCACAAAATAATCGATCCACAATTCCCATAACAGTTTACTCAAATTATCCAGATTAACTATGATGTTCTCTGTCTTCACTTGCCGCTTGGTTCTCTTGGTTTCGGCCGCATGTAACACCATGACCGCCACCGCTGAGCTCACGGTCGACCTCCTGACGGCTGGCGACTACGCGATCCTTGCAAAGACTGGCATCTCCACCGTGCCCACTTCTATCATCAGTGGCAACATTGCCGTCTCGCCCATCGCCGTGGCTGCGATAACTGGCTTCGGCTTGACGTTGGACTCATCGGAACAGTTTTCCACGTCCACGCAGGTCGTCGCAAGTACAGGCACGGTTACCCACGAAGGCAAGGCCTACGCGGCAAGCTACGGTGCACCAATTCCAGCGACTTTGAGCACCGCAGTCAGCGCCATGGAGACCGCGTACACTGACGCCGCGGGCCGCGATAACCCAGATGCCGCTAGGATCAACCTCGGAGGAGGCACCCTCGGCGGAGTCTACGGCGGATCCGCCAACCCCCTAACCCCTGGCGTCTACACTTTCGGCTCAGACGTTAATCTCAACGGTGACGTCCACTTCGAAGGCGCTGGGGTCTACATCATTCAGATCACGGGTAACCTTGTACAAGCGGCAACAAAAAAGGTGATCATGATTGACGGCGCTAAACCAGAGAACATCTTCTGGCAGGTCGCGGGCTACGTTGAGGTGGGAACAAGTGCGCACATGCAGGGCATCATTTTGGTCAAGACCAAAGCTGATTTCTTGACAGGTTCCACCCTTAACGGCCACATCTTGACGCAGACGGCGTGCAACCTCCAGGAGGCAACTATCACCGAGCCTGATATTGCCCCCATTGCCGGATCTGAACGCACCAGGCGCGGTCTCAGATCCAGCTAAATTGTTCCCTTTGGATAACTATCACCGAGCCTTAAATCGTTTCCCAAAATCATATGCACCACACAGCCATTACCCTTTATTGGGTTATTACACTTTGACGTCCTCCTCCTTGTTTGAACTCTTATCACGAAGTACACTGTAAATAATACTCTAAGAAAATCTTGCTTGCTAGAACATTTTTTATGTCTATTTGGATACACCCACACATGATATTTATATTGAAGACCTGCCATCCACGATGAAACGATTGAGCCCCCAAGTTGATCTGTGGCACAATGAAGATTCCGGGTATCATCCCACAACGTCTTTAGAACTATCGTCAACACCTGATGATGATTCAAGAACAAATAATGCGTCGTGAATACTCACTTAGCGAGATGATATATTTTAATGGTACACTTATGCAGTACAGAACTGTACAGAATAACCCTATCAAATATTTAAATACTGTCAATAATTAACTATCTACTAAAATATCAATCTTTCTTCCAAAATACTATTCCTTGACCAGTTCAAAATCCTCCTCTGCCAAGAAGAGGACGGCAATACTAATGGTCGATTCCCATAATTGCAAATCGTCGTCCTACGCAGTTTCTCAATCGATTATTCTCTCTAGCGAATCGCACCTCACCCCTTGAAGAATGCACCTACTCTTCCAACCTCATTAAAAACAAACAACAATCCATCGTCTCTCATCAGAAATGGGTCAAACCTGTCCCACATCGGGAGTGCACTGGAACGAACCTGAACGAACAACGCCTGCGAGGGTCCCTCCCGCATACGGGAATTACTCCTCGGGTCCAAGGATTCGGGACTCGGCAAATCCCACGGATGCTTCGTAACCTTTGATCGTACGATGCTTCCCACGAGCGACGAGAATGATGTTACCAGCGATTACTAGGTATTTTTGCTTGCTTGACCATTGACATTGACAATGTCATTTCTCACCAACTACGCGCCGTAGGAAGGATCAGAAGCCATCACCATGAACCATCTTGCTCCTCGCTGGCTCTGCAACCACCAAAACCCTTCAACGCCATCGATTTCAAAATGGTCCATTTTCGAGAAAAGCTCCAACACGTCTGTTGGAGCTGATTCTGCTTTCGGCAATTGGCATCACCACAAAGCCTCCCCATCAATCTCCATCATCGGAAATCCACCAATCCACTCAACTTTTAAGTGGCACATGCATTGCCAAGGTCCCCATCAAATCCATCCATTTGACCCCAATTTTGACCCCTTTTGCAAGCCCATTAAAACGAACAGCACTGATTGAGTGCTTCCAGACCAACAGAAAGAGACAGACAGCTACGCCTAGCGTGTCAACAACTTGTCTCGTCGCACAACCAATCATGACCCTAGCGTATCCACATGTGCCACCATCTACAGCCTCCAATTCACCAATTTTGACTCTAGAGAGTCTAGCTTTCTGAAAACGACATCAAAACCCACAATTCCCAACGCGGCAAAAACCCAAATCAAATTCAACAAATTGGCCACTCCTGGCACCGCAAACAAAAACTGCAAACATTGCAACTATCATCATCAATGCAAGCTCGTCATTGGAGACGATGGATGTACCATAGTGTGGTACATATCAGTAGCGGTGATAGTCTCTCATCTCATACGACAATACGACGCTGGCTCTTTCGTGGTCAACGCTCGCTACTCTCATCTAGCCAGCAGACGCTTCCTTCTTGACCAGCAGAAAGAAAGAAGAACATATCTTAGCTGGGCCTCGTTCAATTGGCACTCGAGTCCACCTGCATCATCATGTGGGATTGGCCATGCAAAGCGTCCTTCTCTTCGTGAGGGCTATACAAAGAAGCATGGAGAGAGAGATAGAGAGTGGCCAAATGACATTTACAGTATTCATCCTCCATCTTTTTTCAATCAGCTAAATATTCATTAGAATTGGACTTGCATGATGAATATATCTCTAGACTATACCTGGTCTGATCAGCATTTTGTTTATTTAGGCAAGACAGTGAAAGAAGTCCCTCTCAATTGAAAGCATCTATTATAGTTGTGTCGTCTCTCTCTTGTCTCGTACTTGAAATTGAGACTGTCGTCAACTCTGAACCAAAGCAAAGGGCACATCTCTCTAGCAAAGGGCCTATCCTACCATGTACAGACAGACCTGGTATGTGCTCCAGCCGAGCCACCAATGACAGCCAGGCAGCATCTGCACGGATTATCTGCACAGCTACAATAGCTATGCATGATCCCAATGACCAAAGATGATCTTCGCCATTCACTCTCCATTCATGTTCTCCAAGAGAATTGCACTAATATTGTGCTGCTGTGACTGCGCTTTCTTCTCCTCCAGCATCGGTCCCTCCCACTCACGCATCGTTAACTCATCCTCCACTGGCAAATCCTTCACTCTTCTCATCAGCATCGTCGGCTCCTGTGCCTCCTCTACTCCTTCATTGCCGAATGCGATGTTGACGAAGAACTAGAAAATCGCCCATTGGACAATGGCGTCGTACACTGCCTGCACGGGCATCAGTGCATTGGTCCCTTCTCCACGAATACTGCCACCAGCTGCACTGACTATAAGGTCATTCCTCACACCAACTGGCACAGTGATGAGCGTCCTGTTTAATCATTGTCAACATGAAATCAAACTATAGCTGGCTTAGAAACTACGCGCGGCTCGCTTCCATAATACAACAATTGGAGCATTCTTCTAGAGGATCTCTATAATAGGTAAACCAGACAAACCTAAGAGCAAAGTGTACCATACCGTCGATAGCAGACTCAGAACTGTTGACAAAACAATCGATAAGACCAGTATGTAGCAGGATGAAATGGATAAAATTACGAACTATGTATGTAAATGAAACCTAGGAACGGAAAAGAGAGTAGTCCGTATATTAACATATATATATGCAGGAGCGATATGGTACCCTTCTCGAGCGTTTATAACACCAAACTACGATCTTGATTGCAGAGGAGAGATTGTGCTCATCTAATTGAGGATAAGGTTCATTTTTGGCGTGGATTTCTTTGTCGGATCTTGTTCTTTTAAATGTTGCCCATTTCTTCTTCTTCTTCTTCTTCTTCTTCTTCTCTTCTTGCGCAACAACTTGATCTGGCTCGGAGGCAACGCTCAGGTCATCATTGTCATCTTGGTTCTCTTCCTCCTCCTCTGTTTTATCTTTTTTTCTCTGAACTTTCATAATGTATGACGCAAGGTTGTTCCAACTCGAGCTTGCGTTCATTGAATCACCGCCATCGCAACCAAGTATGTACTTCCTGGCATCATCGTTGTCTAAGTATAATGATGAACCAAAGAGCGACAATAGCGATAAGGAAGCCCACCCAAACTCTGAGGCATTCAATTCTGCTCCTTCTTCTTCTTGGTCTCTGTTCTTTTCTGCTGATTCAGTATCTGCCTCTGAGTCGGTGGAGGGTGTGAAGTCGCTTCCTGTCGTGCTAGCAGCTGTATTATCACAAGCACTCTCTTTCATAGTACTAATACTCTTGCAACGGTCGTCGAATTTATTAATACTCTTTTGACTAATGCTGTTCCCGTCGAGGAAAATTGCCCTAATCGATTCATTGTGTCGTAACATCCTCCTCAGTTTCTTTCCGCCGTGATTTCCAATAGAATTGTTGGCCAGCCGTAATGTTCTCAAGGTTTTGTTCTCGTACATCGCCGTAGCGATGGCGTCTGCACCAAACGATCGGATATTGTTGTCATTCAGTGACAAAAATACGAGCGTATTGTTTTGCTGCAGCGCGTAAGCGAGCAAACCAGCGCCTCGGTCGGTTATTGAATTCCCGTCGAGATGAAGCCTCTTCACGTGGGTGTTATTGACAAGTGCCATCGCCAATACTGCAAGTTTAGCATCGACGATATGAAAGCCATTGAGAACTATTTGGGTGGTGGAAGGGTCATTCTTTTCAACAAGACCAATTGTCTTTTGAAGGTATCGCTTTTGGCCGTAACCTTTCATTGTGTTGGTTTATTCTATCTGTTCTATGCTGGTTCATCAAATAAGACGTTGCTGCTGTAGGGGTTTATTATGAGAGGAAGCGGAATGTGATCACTGGCAGTGCATACGATGATGCATCACAAACACAAAGCCAATAATCTTCTTGTCAGTGTGCAATCGTTGCAAGATTGGTGGCATCAAGTTTGATTCCCTCACTTCTCAGATAAGGCAATGTTTCTTATTGCCCCCAAATATCGACTGAGAGACATACATGTGACATTTATCTTTTTATCTAGCCGGCCCCGATATTATAACATCCACACATAGGAGCCCATAGGAGAATCTGTTTTTCTACGTCCATGGACGTCCCACGTCCACAGTCTGTTTTCGTTCTCCATGCCAAAAACCGGTCTTTCCTCGAATGGAATGACCCCAACGTCCGGCCCTATCCGTTTCTTTTTGATTGTCATGACCCCTGCGTCTGTCCGTCCCTCCCCACTGGTCCGATCATTGTCACCATCCCCACCAACATAACCAAAACATATCGCACTCCAAATCTCACCCCATCAATTGTCCCCAAAAATTTACTCGCGACTAAGGAACCGCCCCCGCCACAGCATTAACCTCTCTCCAACACTTTCCTCTGCCCCACAATTTCCAGGCATGCTGGTTTTTGTGGCTGGCTTTGGCCTCGTCCATCGGATATCGTCTGTGTGGCGATTATTCGCTAGGGTCGTAGCGGGATAGCGGGGCGGGTGGATCGTGGATTCGGCGTAGGTGCATTTGGCTCCGTGTGGATTTAAATCTCCGCGTGGGGAATTCGGCTCCGGCGGGGATTTGCTCGGCTTCTGGGCGGCGGGGATTCGGCTTCGGAAGATTCGGTCAGCATGGATTCAGCTTCGGCGGATTTGCTCGGCTTCTGGTCGGAGGGGACCGATGGCTTCGGCGGATCTGGGTCCGCATGGGAAATTTGTCTTTTACGGGGATTCTGCTTCGGCGGAGTCAGCGCGGGTTTGCTCGGCTTCTTTTTCTTGGCGGAGGGGATTCGATGGGATTGTGGCTTCGGCAAGTCAGCGCGGGTTTGCGTGGGGAATTCGGCTCCTCCGTGGATTGTGGCTTCTGGGCGGAGGGGACTGATGGCTTCGGCGGATCTGGGTCCGCATGGGATATTTGGCTTCTACGGGGATTCTGCGTCATCGGAGCCAGGGGGGGTTCGCTCGGCTTCTGCTTCTGGGCAGAGGGGATTCAATGGGATTGTGGCATTGGCGAGGCTGGCTCCGTGCGGGGAATTTGGCTACTCCACGAATTGTGGTTTCAGCGGGGATTTGCTCGGCTTCTGGGCGGAGGGGACCGATGGCTTCGGTGAATCTGGCATCTGGCTCCGCATGGGAAATTTGGCTTCTACCGGGGATTGTGTTTACGAGAGATGATGGGCGACAGCGGCATGCATGCATTGGTCGGATGCGACCATGGTAGATTGGGCTTGGCAGCATGGAATTGCATGGCCGCTGCGGATTGGGAATGGGGATTGAGTGGCAAGGGAATGGATGAAATGGATTTCATGCTTTGACTATCAGTAATAGAACTAATAAATGATAAAGATAGATTAAAAATTGATAACGCTTCCTCAGCTTATTCATTACTCTTCATTATCACACTATGATACCAAATAATAGTATACTTCATCTGCAGCTTGGTGATTGGTGTGTTGCATCTCATTGGTATGATTGTTCTTGACACAGCATGTCCTATTTTTGAGGGACTGTAAATATTTACATGTCTTTCTACTCAAGTTGTGTACCAATTGTTTAGGTCGG
>JAZGVS010000081.1:0-22704 GCA_037356235.1 Bacterosira constricta
GGAAGAACACAAGCCATGGTAGAAGAGATAGATCTTTCATTGGGCGTATACAAAAAAAAAATTGAGATCGATGATATAGATAGTCTATTTGATTAAGTTCGAATCTTGTCGACTCACCCGGGTGCACCACTGAAAACAAAATGTCCAAGTTGTGGCCGTTCTTCCCCCTCTTCCTCTGCTAGATCAAATTTACTCTTCAGTTTCAGAAGTTCATTTCTCACGTTATCCATAGCGTAGAGATTACTAAGCTCGGCAAACAAATCAACATCAGTGTCATCGCCTGGTAGCTCGATATCATCGGGCATCAGTATCAAACTACCATCTTGACCGCACTTTCGCTTACTTGTGGCACGTGAAACAGCATCCTTCAATAAGTTCTGAACACTTCCTGCGTTGCCAAAGTGACTCTCGCTGCGGCGCTGGATATCCAGCTTTTTCAGTGCCCTCTCCCGGAACTCTAACGACGGTTTGTAATTTTTGGCCTTGCAATAGTTTGAAAGTATTTTCTCAAGCTGTGCATTGCTATAATCTTCAAAGCGGAACGCTTGGTCCGGTGCAAACCGACGGCGGAGGCCAGGATTCTGATTGTCAAGCATTTCCATCATTTCGTCTTCATACCCAAGAAGAAGAACTGCGATATCGTCAGCTTCAGTACCTTGGACTTTCTCGACAAGCGCATCCAAAGCCTGTTTTCCGTAGAGATTGTCATTCAAACCATAAGCTTCGTCGATCAATAAAACCTTACCCCGGCAACTCTCGATCAAGGCTACAGTCTTCTGTTTTGATTCCCCAACAACTGAACCACCCAAATCACCAGCAGTTTTCTCCACGACGTCGCCATTTGACAAGAAACCAAGATGTTTCAAGACCTTGCCGTATAACTTCCCGCATGTCGTTTTTCCTGTGCGTTGATAGGGTTACTTAAAGTTAGACAAGAATAACTAGAGCGGTGAAATCGGTCTGCCCAATTTCAAGTGCTTACCGGTGCCTGGGTTTCCCACGAATAGTCTGTTCAGGAGCACTGGCAATTGCTCTTGTCCTTGCATTTCTCGCTCATAGTTCTGACTGCAGACATTTACCAAGTTCATAACCTGTTCTTTTACTTTCAGCCAGCCGGTCTTTGCCTCAAATTCTGCTATAGCAGCCTTGAGCTTGTCATTGTGAACTGGATTCTCTCCAACAGCATCTTCCATACGCAGCTCGAGATCAACGGCATCAAAGTCATCCCGAGCCATTGCGCGGGCGCATGCCTCTTCCAGCTTCTGGCGGACCAAACGCGCATTGCCAAAACCTTTATGGCCCTTCATCTTCATAAGACGACGAGTCACGACACGTCCCAGGCGATCATCAGATTCTCGCCACAATCTCTCCTTGCGTAACCCATTCCAGACAGTCAATAATTCATCCTCCTCAAAGTCATCAAAATATACTTCGATGAAACGACTCTTGAAGCCAGGATTGAAAGCAAACATTTTGTCGTTTAATTCGTCTTCGTAGCCTGCCAGAATAAATGAAAGTCTCTCTCGGGCATTTTCTGCCAACGTCAACAACTCGTTTGCAACTGGAGCACCCTTGAAACTGTCGCCAACAGGATCGAGAGTGTAGGCTTCATCCATGAACAGAACACCGTCCATTGCCGCATTGGCTTTCTTCTTGAACTCGTTCACACCCGCTTCCTTTAACTCCTGCCCACTTGTCTCTTCGAAGTTGTTATTTTGTCTCAGGCCAGAATCACTTAATATCTGTGCAAATAGTCTAGCAACTGTTGTCTTTCCCGTTCCGGGGTTTCCTAGGAACACGTAATTGAGGGATGGTGTATTCAGTTTCCTTGTCTTGGCATCCATACGCGAGAGCACCAGTCCTTGTTTGAAGAGCTCGACTGCAGTCTGTTTCACACGTCGTAATCCAGTCATCTTTAGAAGATCCTCCATTGCATCTGACTCCATTTGGTCTGTGTCTTTCAGTTCCTCCCACAAGTCTGCAGGAGATGCAATTTTGTAACGATTATCATCATCTATCAATGTAATAGAAGGCTCCCCAGCGAGCTGGCGAATTTCCCTACTTTCTTCATCGTCGAGGAGTAACTGCAACATTCCAGGAGCACACCAAGCAAAATCACGCAAAAGCTTTGCCTTATTGGGTGGCTTTTCATCGGTTGCGCATGGGAACCCGATACGAGCAAATGCAAACAGCAACATTGGGTGTACAACCATTGCACCTGCTTGAGATGATGCAGTGCCTTGTAATCCAATACAATACTTTTCAAGTTCACACATGGCCCGGTCTTCATCTCCTTTTTGATGAATTTCCAAAGCCAATAAGAGTTGATAAATTGTTACCCACTTTTGCTTCCCTTCATTTTGCTGGTTGATTTTTTTCCATTGTTTCTTACTCGCTTTGATTCCGCGTTCAATAGCGTTCTTTCCAGCAAAAGGATTCTTGTTTTCACAATTCACAAGACTCATCTTTTGCATTAAATCCTGCTCTACACTCACAGTGATATCATCATGTCCTGTTAGGGTTGAATATGAATGCAAACACAAAGGAAGGTTGATCTTCTCTATATCGGTCTGAGAGGTGAACCGGGGAAATTGAAGAGATTCGGCCCAGCTACCTTGGAGTGATAGTGCAATGGCTGCAGCTGCTTCTTGGCTCTTTGTTTCGTTCTCTTCTGGGGATGATGCAGACTCAACACCCCCCATTTGACGGACAGGGGAATTGTCTGAGTGTCTGACAGGGTGAGAAATGCTGGCGCCAACAGGAATTTCACCAACAATCATATTCTCCGGTTTGCCTTTCGCAGGAAATTGAGTACTGGCTAGTTGCAGAGTGTGACTCGTTCCCAGCATGGCTCCAATGTCTTCGGCAAAGTCTTTCATCTCATCGGTATCAAGAGGTCCTACCCGGTGAGTTGCGTACAAAGTAGCAGGCTCCCAAACAATGATTTGTCTCATGAGCTTTCCGTTCTTCGAAGTGAATTCAACACAATCATGACCCTCAACTTCGCGCCAAGTTTTCACGGCATCTTCTTTCTTTTTCTTGCCCGTGGGCAAATCGCAGTTGACCTTTGGGCGCAACGCCATTAAGTATCCACAAAGCAAAGTCTTTTTCGTAGAGCCTTTGTTTTCGTTTGCTAGAGACAGCATATTCTCTCGGGTCAAGTGGTAAACACCTATTCCATTCAGTGTTGCACTTTTGACAAACTTATTTATCAGTATGAAACCAGCTTTCTGAAAATCTTTCTTCTTCTTGTGAAAGTCCAGGACAAAAAATATGGGAACAAACATTGGTGACAACTGCGGTCTCTTGGCTGGATCCTTGCTTGTGGACATCGAAAATTGCTGAAACTTCCCCAAGTTCTGAGCAAGAGATGAAAAGAATCTTGAGTTCTGCGCCTCTGTGTCAAGAGCAATTTTGCTTTCCAAATTCTGCACACATTGTTCCACAGACCAACATAGAGTATCAATGCCTAATAATTTGCCTAATCCTTCTCCGCTGTTGGAGTCATCTGCTAAGTGAGGCAGAGGGAATCTGTCTGCCTTGTTCTTAATTGCATCAATGAATTTAGTAACATCATCAGATTGACACTGGTGACAAGTGTCTGGAATTCCGTTCATACAGAGTTGAAGCATTTGTGTGTGTTTGCCCGCTTTGCACCTCCATTCCAGCCTCTGTGGGCAGCACACAGTTGTGAGTTCTCTACTGACATCGGCACAGGACAACGTAAGGGCATCTGAACCACATTGTGACGCATTCCAGCACGCCCGTTCAACTGTAGCGCTGCAATCAATTGCCGTTCTATTTTCAATGAACATTTGCCATATCTTGCACAATACTGTAACCTCGTGGCCACAGTTTGGCAATTCTCTTGTTACTGACTCAGTACAGCTTGCTCCCTTCTTTGTCTTGCCACCATTGCGGAGGATGGGAACCAGCTCACTGCATTTTTCTTTATAAGTGTGCGAACAACTTTTTGAGACTGTTACGTAGTCAGTGCATGCCTGTAGGATGGACAATACATCATTGTCAGGCCAAGACAGACCCTCGGTTGGTTTTGCGTCAGCTGGTAGAGTAGAATTCGACAGCAAGTTCTCTTTGGAATTTTCATCCCAAGGACGCCACGATTCTATAGTTTTGCGACGCCAACAGGGAACTCTTATGTTGTGGCCGCACAGGGGACTCTTTAGGACAACTTCCTCCTTGCATCTAGTATGTGTCCCACGTGCTGCGCCGCAAGCAATCTGATGAGTGTGCCCACAAGTACGATGCAAAGTGACTAGTTCCGTGCACCTTCCGACGCCTCGTGGGAGGTTATCAGGAAATTGAGGGGTGCCGATTCCCTGTTTGACCTCATTAATGGGAACTGTAGTCAACTTTTCAACAGCATCTAGACCATATGAATCAGTGCACGCTACATCGCATGGATGACCACAATGAGGATGAGTGACAGGCACACGAACAAGACACGGCTTTTGCTCATTCAAATGCGTCGTTTGGGACATTTCAAACGCTTTCGTGCAAGTGGTTGTCTCTTCATGGCCACAAATGCGTACAAACTTTGACACCTTATTGCACCGGTAATCTGTTGGTCCATATTGAACTCCCTCTCGTACTATGCCTTCTTCGTCGGCGCAAGTGCCAGACCATTTCTCCAAATTAACATTTTCACTGCAAGTCACATTTTTCACTTCGTGACCACATCGAGGAAGAACAATGGTCAATTTTTTAGGACACGCAAACACTGTCTTCCCTGTACGATACTCCTTGTCTAGGTAGCACTTTATCTTTTTCACATGGGTGCAGTTAGCTGGACGATACTCAACTAGCTCTGCACATGGTTTCACAAGACTGTTGTTATTGGAGTACTGCTCCAGTTTATCACAGGTGACTTCAAGCTTGTGACTGCAGTCTGAGTACACATAGGGTCGGGGAGATTGCCGGTGACACCTAGGGAACTTACTGCCTTGGGCAATTTTGTCTTCCTGCGCACAGGCCATTACTTCTTCGTGACTGCATGGCAAAGTTACTGTCACTTTCTTGGGGCATTGGTAATGCGTAAGCGCTTCGTCAATAGGATCTCGTTGACTAGTGGTGGTGTTTTCATACACTTCATGGCACTGTAATCGCTCAGGATGTTTAGAACAAGGGGAATATAACAGAACCATGCACTTATTGCAGTGCTGTTTTTTCGGCCAATGGCATTTCAGCGAACAGTCATGGGAGCAAGAAAGTTTTTCGTCACATAAAATTTGACAAAAGCCTAGGTCAAGATCTTTGGCAGTCTGAGCATCAAAACACGATATCAATGGATGTTGCGGGCAGCAGAGAGGAAGTGATGGTCCTACACGGGCTTGAGTAAAACAAGCGTCAGTTAGGGCAATCTCCTTTGTAATTTCCAAAGTGACATCCTCAGAAGAGTTTGACTCGTTAGAATTCATGGGTAAGGCGCTTGCCTTCACTGTAATGAGTGCATTTGCGGAATTGTCTGATGTTGCTGGTGGCTCTTCTAGAATTTTGAACGTTTTCAGCCAGTGTTTTGCTGCGCCTGCACGGTTGAAGTATCCAATATTCCCCAGTATAAAGCATGCTAGACGGGCGCGAGAGAGAAGGACCTGATGTTCGTCACAAAAATGGAGTTTATCAGTTGTATCAGTATGATGTGAAATGAAGACAGAACAATACAATTATATTACTCACAATCATTCGATTCTGCATGGCAACGAACTGTGTGCGAGATTTCTCATCCACGACCAAAGAGGCAATGACCACATCTGCCTCATCACCTGCAACATTGAATTTGTACAAGATGAGAAACTATAACATTCGGTATATAATAAAAAAGGTTATCCTGGGGGCATGCGATCCAAGATGTTAGTAACACAGCAATAATGGGATAATTTACCTTGAAATCGATCAACGGTTGAAAGCCTAATTTGGTTTCGGTTGGATGGATCTTTAGTGAGCAGTCTGGAATTACTCTGGTCACTGAGCAAAAGTTTTCTGATCAGCATCAATTGCCCCTTGTACGGAGTTAGTATTGCAATAGACGGCTTTGAAACACCACATTTCACCAAATAATAGGCTAGATTCACACACATCTGAGCTTCATGCTTGTTTTGCTTACTAACACCCACATCAGCCCTCCCTTGACTTCCAGAATGAGTCCACAAATACAAGTGAGATCTGATTCCAGGGACTTCCCGGCCATTCCAAAAAGTGTCCTGAGCTAATATTCCAGGTAGTTTCTTTGTTGCGCAGCTTTGGTGGTCTTCGATTGCAACGATATCAGTGTAATAATCACGAGTGAGATCGCAAATATCTTTTCTCATACGTCTTTGCACTGACAAGACTCCCGAAGGGACTCGATGCTCGTCTGGAGCACAAATTAATCTCTCAAACATTGATACATTGACTTTGTTTGTGCGAACAAAGTCGAACTTATCCATTAAGCTCGGAGAGAGCTGTAGATGATCCCCAATGAGTTGAAGTTTTACAGTACTTTGGCATAGGCATGCAAATAGAAGGGGTTCAAGAACTTCACTTGCCTCTTCAACGATGATGGCAAAAGGTCTTACTGCCCGGATGCTTTCTAAGCGTGTGATGCAGCCCACAATGGTCCCGCCTATAATGCATTTATTTTCGAAGACTTGTGCCCTGGCCCGAGATTCAGCCTCCCTCAACCGCTTACGGGCAATTGGGAGTTCATTTTTGACCACATCCATGATCTGGGACAGCTCTTCGCATTGCTCGTGCATAAATGCTTGGCATGCAGCCCAACGATCATCTAATGTCATCGACCATTTCCACTCTTTTGGATCTTTAACTGGAGCTGGACCTTTATTCCAGCTTTGGGTAGTGCCAATTTTTGAATTATTAGACGCAGGATTCTCAAGAATAATGTCCAACGCATCTTGGAATTCATCATCGCTTGACTCATCGCCCGACTCGATCTCAAATATTTCACGAATGTGCTGCACGCCGTCCCCTTCTTCCGCCTCATCCAGGTTGTCACAACGTGCTAGATCTACATGGTCCAGATCTGGAGGCGGCCCATAGGTGTGTGAGCTGTCATCCATGCATTGGATTTCATCATCCTGGCTGTCTACATCTTTCTCCTCTGCCTCGCTTGGCTCGCGCTGTGATTCCGCCACCTTCTTCTTCGTGGCAACTTCTTCCTCCTGGAGCCTTTTAATTTCAGCTTCGCGGGCAGCTTGCTTGGCCTTGAACCCTGCATCCTTTGGAGCATGAGCTTCACAGAAATCAGACCCAACCATCGCAAATGCACCACATGGTTTCTTCTTCTTATTTGTGCCCATGCATTTCCGCTTCGCGCTGTTCAACCTCAATGCAGCTGCGAAGTCCAAATTAATGTCACCAGCTTCATCCAAAGCAAAGATTCCATTATTCGTGAGGCTCTTCTGCCTCTGCCAATCATCCACATGTTTGGGGCAGCATGGCATATCTGATGATATTGCCCAATTGTGGCATTGCTCTCCCCTCTTATTGCTGTACTCACACTGCTTCCATGTATGGTGTTCACAGTAGTCCTCGCCTTTGCGAGCCAGTTGAAGACAGTCCATTACGGTACATAATGTGTGCTCTTCACAAACATTGCGAGGTGGGTCATCCAAAGCCTCCATTGCAGGTGATCTATTTTTGTCGACACACACAAAGCATGAGTGGGATTTACAGTATTTCTCTAGAACAGGTCTGGGGCAAGCAGACGCGTCTTCAATTTCCTCATCAATACGGATCCGTGGCTGGTCACAATCATCAGACCGGCACATGTGCTCCCCACAAAGCATGCCTTTAGTAGGGGAATGAATTTTATTTGGGCACCGGGAATGATCTCGGTCAGTGCCTAGCACACAGCGATGGCTACGACACAGTGCGACATCTTCCCACTCGGAAATTTGATCACATTGATATGATGTTTCCCCTGACTGATCTACTTCCTTGTATGAACACGATGGTTTGGGGTGATGGCCACTAAGAAAACGGTACAATAGTTCGTGTGGGTCACTGTAGCTTGCATCCAGCTGAATGTAATGCTGTATACCTTGATATAACCCTAACAATGACTGGTTGATTTCATCTTGGATTTGGCGTCCATGCTGCTGTGTGTACTTGAATTTATGGTCATTTGTTCCATCTTTATTCATGACACTTCCAATACTATCCAACTGCTGAGAAGAAGTAAACGTCTGCAACAAGTGACTGCGAACAATAGCAGCGAACAAAACTTCAGTCGCCTCGTATGCAGCATTGTTCTGTCGTTTCCTAATCTCATCCGCGTCCAACTCACTCGTTCCCATGGCTGCAGTAGTTGTATCAAACATATCTGACTGAAAGCTTCCGAACAGAACAGAACTTTTCTGCACGCGATGACAGGCACGGCGCAAGTCTTGCAATTCATGGACTTTATTCTGCTTGGCCTTGACATCCTTGCCACCTTGCTGTTGGGCAAGGTTTTTCTCAGAGTATTGGTCCAAGCGTGGATCAGTTGGATTACCCATCCTAACCATATTTGCATTCTGCCCCCCATAATTGGACCGCCTATTTCCAGAAAGCAATGGTCCCATCACTTGCAACAGATCACAGAGGAATTCATCAGCTGCGTGGTTCTTGTATGAAAGAACAAGTATCGGCGGCGTGCCGACACTTTTGTTTGCTGAACACCAAAACTTCCTTATAATTGCCAATGCATACACTATCTGCACACCAAGGTAACTCTTTCCTGTTTTCGCGTTGGCAAAAGATCCAGCATTAATGCTGTTAGATACTCGTCCAGTTTTTGGCAAAAATATATATTTCAAAGCAATTGCTTACCAGTGCCCGGCGGGCCTTGCGTACAATGAACAGAGTTGCGCAATGAATCAATGAAATTTACCAATTGCCCAAAATCGAGCGTTGCTTTCAATAACAGATCAACTAACTCAGCCTGCATGTTGTGGCACAAAACCACATTTTGACGAATTTCTCGCAGGGGTAAGATGGTGCTTTTATCAACCATATCTTGAACAAGCTTCTCAATCAGATTTCTCGGAAGTGCCGTGGTTGTACTCGAACTTTCCTTCTTTGGGTCCGCTTTTCCGGAAAACTTCTCAAGAATACATCGCTCAAAGTCCCCTTCGGTTGCGGCCTTATTCTGTGCATCAGCACCCAAGACAGTGTTAGTCAAATCTGCTGGCTGACTTGCATCAAGATTTAACAACAGGCCATCATTGAACGGAAGGACATTCGCTTCCTGATTTTCGTATGCCCTGATTACAGGTAAATACTCTGGCACGAAAGACATGCAATCAACAATTGCCACAATGTCACCTTCTCTAAACTCATGCTCAACATCAGGGGCAAAGCCAGGATCGAAGATAAACGAAGACGCTAAATTCACACAGATGTTTCCCTGTTGACGCTGCGTGTCTTCAAAGCGCTGGTTTCCATGTGGGCACACTTCTCCCCAATGAATGCGGTCGTGTAGACGTAGTGCACGGTAGTTCTTCGGGTCAGCATTGGTGGATGGTACTGTAGACCTGTCACCGAGGCGGATAACGCCTACCAGGTTGGGAACTGCGAGGCGCTTGGTGCTGCGCCAATGAATAGGACGAGGTTTGCCTTTTTTTAATGAAGTAGTTGATAAATTGACACACAGAGTCAGAAGAAGGAAAGCAATTTCACGTTAGCAAACAATGTGATTCATACTTACCATCCTCGCCTAGCTGGGCCTTCCTGCTAAAGAAGTTTTGAATGTACAATTTACCGCTGGCACCATCAGCCCTACCAATGTTTCCATTATACACGTGAGTAGATCCGGTTGGCCCTAGTAGCTGTTCCATCTCATGACGAACACATCGTTGGCAGAGACCTCGCGAATGGGAAGATATTTTGCAAACGAAAATGGGTGTGTTGGGACAGCCACGGCCACGGCATCTCAGCGGACCGCTAGATGATTTCTTGTTGCCACCTTTATGTTTGTCACCGTCTGCCTCATCATAATCGTCTGGGAGTCGCACCAAGGTCCCGCCACACGATTGCCCTCCATTGCCACGCTCCCAGCATGCTGGTGCTACTGCGGAATGTCCTTCGTGGAAGGCCATTGCAATCATTAGACGCTGCATAGTATCAAAATAATGGCCGCGATTTTCATACACGCCACGAGACTTCGTGCTTGGCCCTTGCATCTTCGGAAGTTCTGTCGGAGAAAATGTTGGCCCATGCGCCAACCACTCAACTGTGGCATTTCTCCAGTTGCTATGGTGGTGATGTGGAACATTGCCTGCGGCCATAGTCAAGGTCCCATCAACATCACTTCCGGCGCTTGTGGCAGATAACCCTTGATGCTTCTCTTTGATGATCCATGGCTTCTCCAGTTCGTCAAGACAATCATCGATACGCTTAATGCAATCGCGGTGGTCTTGATTCCTGCGTTGAAGTTTACTTGCGGCATCTTCAAGAATATTTCCCAATGAATCCTTCACCTCTGATCTCTTCTCCTCCCATTCAAAACCCAGCGCCTTGCGAACCACATTCAAAGCAGTCTCTGCGGCCAGGAGTGGGTCAACAGCATTGGTAGTCAAGTACCGTTTCATAGCGCTACTCAGTGCATGAATAGGTGGCGGAGGAACTATCTCTTCTTGCGAGAATAGAACTTTTGCAAGTGTTTGGACAAGCATTTCAACGGCGCCCACAGCCACTTGCGACGATGCTGCGTCCCCCCAACATTGAGCCCAGAGAGGGCCAGCTCGTGAAATGACGTTCGCTAGCTGATTCACATGTGTATTCTTGAGCTGTTTGATGAGACGATTGCTATCTTGCATGGTCCTCGCAGCACCGCTGCCTCTTGCACCAGGTGGGCCTTGGGAGTTGCTCTTGTTACCTCTACCGCTTGCATTGCTCGTCTGCCCACTAGTGCCATGTAGAAACTTGCAGTTGCCCCCGTACAAGCAATTTCCCTTTTGGAAATCGAAGCAAACTCCAGCTGGGCCTTGGGAGTTGCTCTTGTTACCTCTACCGCTTGCATTGCTCGTCTGCCCGCCAGTGCCATGTAGAAACTTGCAGTTGCCCCCATGCGTGCAATTTCCCTTTTGGAAATCGAAGCAAACTCCTTGGTCGCGGTTCGTTCCTCCTCCTGAGCTTCTTTGGCCCCAATTGCTGTAGCCCCCGCTGTTGTTGTTGCCCTTGCTTTTGCTCCCGCTGCGGTTACCCCCATTGTTGCTGTGGCCCCCATTGCTATTGCCCCCATGGTTGCTGTTGCCCTTGTTGTTGCCCTCATTCGAGCCCCCGCTGCTATTATTTGGCCTACGCCCGCCACCGCCAGACCTCACCATGGCGTGTTCTATTCTGTTGCTATTGACTCAATCAGTTCAACTCTTCGATCAACTCTAAACTTTTCTAGGAAATGAGATGAGAGTGTTGGATCCAAAGCCTTGCTTGTTTTGCTACCTGGTGAGTGCACAAAACTGTTGAGTTCCTGCGTGTTCTGAAATTTTCAGAATTGGTCGATTTTCAGGGGAATCATACCTTAGATCCAATAATCATACTTCAACAGACTTCAACAGACTTCTTTAGTTCCACGTAGGACATAAGGAGACCCCACCAAAGCCACCACGTGAATACAATGCTGCCACGTAGGATATAACATGAACCCACCAAAACATACATGTTCGAACCACATGTGTTCGAACACCACCCTAACATGACCCCACCAAATCATGCATGTTTGAACCATGTTCGAATACCTCACAATACATGACATGACATCAAGCATGACATGACATGACACTTCAATAGTTACTATGGCCTCACTCTGCCCAAAGCTGGATCGAAGGTCCAATAAGAAGGAAATGCCACCTACACGTCCACTGGTATAGACTCATTCAGGATTTCATCATGGCTTATATCTATATGCTGAATATTCTTTCTCAAGATTGTCCCTGTGAATGATCATCGACCACAGCCATGAAGGCGCCAATTATTCTGAGTAACTGCCATTATTGTTTGATTTTTGGGAGATGATATTGTTTAATAATTGGTATGGAATCCTCCGCCGGCTGAGATATCTTGACAGAGCTTTTGGCGGCATTGTTCGAGTTTCACGTTTCACCAGTATCGATCGAGTGAATCAGAGGCGTGAATGCCAAGAGATTTGATACAGCAGTTCGATTGCATAAATGGAGAATACTCTAGCTAGATTGTCCTGCGAGACAATTATTGCATGATTCTACCTGTGGATGCGTGATGGATCCACTTTGATGACATGTCCTAGTCGTTGCTAGTAAATATATTTTGTCCTGAGCCTGAGCGCGAATGTTGACACTTTGAGATCAACCCCGCCCGCCGAATTCATTCTGAACCGTGCCGACGCGACTACCACACCACTAACTGGGCCATTCTCCCCACCGACTTGGTTGGTGAAGCCTGCGCTCATCTTCTGTCTGGGGTGTGGGGTTGTCCGAATGATGAAATGGTGGTGCGAACAGGGATAAGTGCAGATAAGTGCGAATCTAAATGCGGGTTTGGTGTATCTTTTGCGTAGAAATAATTGTATTATTCCTACGTTTGGATTCATTATGCATTGGTTCAAGCCGGAGTTTGTATCTCCTGCCAAGATTTTGCAAATAGGAATTAATACTCCAAACCGAAGTTTGTATTGTACCTCCAATCCCGCTATGTATCGCGTCAAAGATCGTCAAGCTCTAGCAAGACGCGAGAGAGAAGGGAGCTCATAAAATACAAAAGGCACCCGCAATCAAACCAATCATTGAGAAGACTCATTTCATCTAGCACTTCAACAATAAATCAATTATGACCTCAGCAGAAAACGACACATTTGGCTTCCAAGGCCCTTATGGTGACTATGGCGAACGCGAACGTAGGCGACAGCAAGAAGACGCTAGACGTCAAATAATGATGGAGCAGGAGCGTAGGCAAAAGGCTGAAGAGGCCGACTCCGACTCCAAATCAATCTACCCTGACGGCAACATATTCAGTCGTTGGTTCAACTTCTCCTTTTTCAAAGCCCAAGGAGGAAGTTGAAGTTATCCTCGAGATGATGCTTACGCATTTATTCTCAAAATTTGACTCAGAATGGGTGAAGAGAGCAGGCACCCTTTGTTGCCATACGCCCAATGAGAGAAGCATCAAACTGTAGAGTGGAGATGGATGAATCATTTTGCATTTAGCGATTGAAAATATGCTTTATCTTTCAAAACTTAATAAATAGTCAAAGATGGGGGGCACACCATGCATTAATGTCCGGCAGTAGTATAGTGGATGCGAAGAAGAGCAAGGAAGTGTTTCTGATTCAGCTGAAGCCTAAAAAGTACTTGATAAGAAGTTAGTGTAAAATAAACCTGCCCAATCAATATACATTGCCCTCTAGTGTCAAGCACTAACTTTACAACTCACCAAAAAATGGCAATGATATGCTTGAAATTCATCTCCCAGTCTATATGGTATAACAGTACCCCACAATAGATCTATCACCAGACATGCAAAGAAAGCATACAACTCTCGATGTCGTCTAAAAAAGCCCTACGGTCTACAATTGCGGATTAGAAAGAGCCCCTAGCATTGAATTGTGACTCTTGTTCTCATCACGGGCCATTAAATTCCAATAGTCATGATCTCGTCCCAAATTTCCCTATCCTTGTCGTGTATCCGGTTGCTTGTTTTTGACAACCCTCGATAGTATTAGCCTTCAGAAGGTCATGCCCGGATCAAAAATTCGGTAGATAGCATCAAGTCGAATAACATCAATCTTGCTTTAGGAAGAGGTGGGGCATGGTATGCGTTGGTTTCATTTTTTGAAACATTCCTTTAGAATGTGAGGGTGTGTCGATGGAGGAGTCTCCAAGATTGAAGTATTAGTATTTGATTGGCCTCAATTTATTATTCTTAGAGTCCATCTACAAACAAATCTTTATGTTTTTGATTGCGGTAATGTAAATACTTAAATAAACATAGTGTTTCTGTGAGACATTATTTCTCGCGATCGCCTCATAACAAGGACTAACATCATCGCACCCCAAAACGATGCACATCTTGCTTGACACATTCTCTAAATATCTCTTTACACAGTTACGGGGTTTCAATATAGGTGGGGCTGCCTTCATCACGTATGAGCCCTCGCATCAATTCAAATATCAACACAGAACCAATGCCTTAATCTACCCTTACAGAGGGCCAGTCTACTGAATTATTAGGAAAGAATAAGCTGTTCTGAAGCAAATGCAATTGAACTAGGCTTCTAGTAAGAGTTAACAATGCCCCAACTGCAATACAATACATCAAAAAGATCAGTATGGTATCTAACGTGGCATCATGGCCGTACACACACCCGTCATAAGGTTGTTCGCCTTCTTGTCCATCTTGTTCATATTCAGCTGTTGTCGGAGTGCAAGCCTCTGTCCCTGTTTCTCCTGCCTCCTCTGTACCTTGATCTGAGCACGATAACGATACAGCGACAGAGAGGTGAATCCTCCATTGGCTCCACCTCCACCATCGATAAGAATACCCCTACCATTACGTCCTTTGGGGATGGATCCTGACGTTATACCCATGGTTGCTGCCAATGCCTTAGTGTCATTCCCATCACCATAGCCCTCGCGCAATTGATACAAATTAACAACCCGTCCCTCGTACAAACGATCCCCACCCGCGTCCTTCGCATGCTTGACTGACGTCATTTCCGTTCGATCGGGAGCAAATCGCTGTTTGTAGTATCGTGCCAATCCACGATGGCCAATGATGCGCCCGTCGGGGAAGATTAGTTCGCCAAGGGGTGTAATGTCGAAGCCGCGCGTAGCAATCTCTGCTTGGTAGCCAGCCATGGAGACATCCTCATCGTCGGAATCAACATCCTCCCATTCTTCATCATCTGCCCCCTCCATTGCAGCATCACCACTGTCAACTTGCTTCGTCCCTCCCAAAAATTCTCGATTCGCCTTCTCAAAGTCATAAAATACCTCACACCCCTCTCATACAAAACCTTACAATGCTCCTTATCCTTCATATGCTTCAACACGCCCTCCGTCCCGCTCCCAAACGTCTTTTGACAATACAGACACAAATTCCCCCAGCGTACCTTCTCGTTGCAGTATCCTAAAAAGCCTTCGAGGTCGGTGCAGTATTCAACGTCAGGAAGGTAGAAGCTGTAGGTGGCTTGCATGTAGGCTAGGTTTTCGGAGGGGGTGTCGGAGGTGTGATTGTCGAAGAAGGATTGGCAGGGGTTGATTTCAGGGGGTTCTTCGTCCATTGCTTCGGACGTTTCGTCATCGCTAATCACAGTGTCAGTAGTTTCCATGACAGTGTCAACATTCTCCTCTTCCACCATATTCTCCTCCTCATTGCGATCCTTGGCAAACGCCGGCTTCCTCTTATGACCCTTACCCTGCTGTTTCTTCTCCTTTTTATCCTTCTTCTTCTGACTCTTATCCTTACGATGATCCACCCCACTCCTCTCCTCCCTCCCTTCCCTCTCCTTCCTCAACGCCATCGCCGCTTCCAACCTCAATGTAAAATCAGTTTCATTCAACATGGGCAAGCCGGCCTCGCGTCGTTTTAGGTTGTAGCGATGCCAGTCGGATTTGTAATGTTGTTGGAGTTCGGAACGGGTGTTGAAGTTTTTCCCGGGGGCTGTGGTGGATGTTAGAGCGGGTTGGGATGCGAAGGTGGTGGCGCCTACACCTTGGGAGGGTGTAGGGAGTGGTAGTTGCATGGTTGTATTCATGGTGTTAAAGCTAGGGATTGTGATGGCGATTCAGTTCATGGTCGTCGTCTATTTATTTGTTTTTGTTCTTCTTGTCGTTTGTCGTGGACGGCGTTTCGATTTCGTGGCCCTCGTATCGTCCCGCCAAAACCTGTCCGTCGTACTCTAGTACTCTTCCCGCTAAAAACACACAGAGGAATCGGGGGGGAACGGGCGGGGGGGAGAGACGGCAACAACAACATCGTGGTGTCAGATCACAGAAGATGGTGTGTTGGTGGTTGGTGTCATGATATGATGCATGGTCATGTTACATGGTAAAAAACATAACAATTAACAATGGCGATGACAATAAATGGGACGTGATGTCATTAGCGTCCATTGTGTTTCTTGACACGAAACCACCCTGGCTCAGCCTTGCTGTATCTTGTACAAGTACGAGGCAGGGTAGTTTATGGGACTATCGGCCGTAAGGTAATAAGAGGTAAGAGTAAGAAAACCTTCTCGGCTGGGTGACCTCGAAAATGAACAAGCCCAATCGCATAAAGCAGTACCTATCCGAAAGTCTGGGAGGGGGCGGAGCAATGGCGTGGGAACAAAAGCCAAATGGACAGATGATACTAAGAGTTCCTGGCATCGTTGTCAGTTATTACTCAACTACAGGCAAGATTCTTTGGCAAGGGCGGTTAGGACCCCACTACGAAGGAGGATATCAATGTTGGCTTCAAAATCAAAATAATGATACAGCCATCGATCGAGGACGAGAAATGACGTCCACCAGACAGTCTTATGCCTCACCTTCATCGTCCGCAGCTATGCCAAACCCACTACAAACAATAAAAATCGCCCTCCCTAATAAAGGGCAAAAGAGCACACAGCACGAATGCGAGGTATTCCTACGCGAGATGGAGCTGGAATCGAATGATATCAGTAAAAGTTTGTGGGAGAGAAAACCAAATGGTCAGCTGTTGGCAAGAATTTTTCATCTGGGGCACGGTAACATGAGCTTCTACACAACAACCGGTACATTGCTCTTTCAAGGAAGAGATTGTGAGGATATCAAGGCAACATTCTTAAAATGGCGTATGAGTCGATTGGAATTATTTGAAGAAGCCTATGAAACTCTTATTGAAGACGATGATAATATTGGCGAGAGTTTTGCAGCAGCTCATCAACGTGCACCAAAGCGTCAAAAGGTCCAAACAACCAATGAACAGAATAAGCCTTCAATCCTACACATGGCAATTGCTGCAATGAAGCAAGAACTACATTCTTCTTATGGTATTCGAACTGATAATTTCTTGGAAAGAACTGAATTTCAGACAGCTTTGACCACGGCAAGGGAAGTTAGAAGATCACCGCTTCAAAACAACGAAATCATAGACCTCTGCGACACAGATAATGATGATGAACACGATGAATCATTTCCGCCAACTGGATCGAAGTATGCCAATGAATCCTATCCCTCCCATTCTTCTTCAAGACAACACAGCATGAACAGGCAACACCTTCATAATTCCAGGCTTAGTTCAGACGAGAAAGAACAATGCAAGCACTGCAAATATCCAATATCAAAACACAGGTCATATATCAGAGAGGAAAAAATGTGTAAATTTTCAGGAAAGTACCAATGTGGCTGTGGGCGACATTGGTGGGGAATGGCACTAAAGATCCAAAGAAAAGAATCGAATGAAGACGATGCGTTTCCTTCTTTTACATTTCCAGATTGTCTGAAGTGCAAGGAGAATTACAGCGTGGTGCTATTAGAACACAAGTGCAATGATTCCACAACAAATAATGTTTCAAGCAGAGGTCATCAAAGTCATCTGTGTCAGCTCTGCAAGAGTGGTAGCTTTTGTCCTCGGGTAAACTCTTAGTCAGATGTAAGAGCAAAAACACATACAAAATCTGAATAAATACAATTGATCTCAAGATACTTGGGATATGTCGAGGAAGTTGTGTGGGTCTACGTGTGGATACGATGTGTACATGATTGAGGCGGAGGAATTATGCCTCGTAGAAATCTTCAGTTTATCAAGTATTTAGCACAAATACTTGACGATCAATTGTTTGCAGATGTGAACACTATGGATAAAGCATAAATCTACGCAACTCACATGGAAGTAAGGGTGGATTTATGTTCTTTTTGTACCGCAGTTTTGGACAACAGTGTGGTCTTAGCCTGGTCTTAGCATAGTGTTTTCCCATCCCGTCGTTTTGTGAGCAGGAGCAAGTAAAGGCCACAGGCTTGTTGCATCACATGACATTTTCGAGTAGTAGTGACACTTTTCAGATGTAATGTACCCAATGGTATTTATATCATGCATACAAAACATAAAAACAGGTTTGCATTCTGCCATTCAGATCTCCATTTTCATTATTTAGGCACGTTTGGCACAGGTTTAGTAGATGAGAGTTAATTTTGGACTTGATCCTTCAGATTTACTTGCCATTGTTCTGTACTGCCAGCCGAGCTTGGTCTGTGCCTTCTTGTTCACGACAGCAAGAAGTGAAAGTACCTAGTGAGGTGCACCAAAGTTCAAGAGGTGAGAAACGAGTCCCTATCCATATGTCGATGACCGTCCATCATTAAAATGCCAAAACTTTCACTTCTGCTGAGCGTCACAGATCTGCCTCAGCATTGCCATTGGCCGCCTTTGCCGCCTTACATCGTGAAACCTTGAATTAGCAACTGGTGGTATCCCTCTAATACTGCGAAACGCCTCAAGAGTTGTTGTCAAGAAATCATTATTCACATCAGTGGTTTATTCACATCGTTCACATCACCGCCCTGCATGCGATCTTGGGCATGCGATCTTGGGGTTACCTTTACTGAGATAGTATAATATGTAGTTAGGAGACATTCTCCTCCTCCGATGCTGCTCCGATGGTCATTGGTCGTGTCTTCGCGTCTTTCGGCTTTCGGCAACGCATAAAAAAATGTGGAGCATGCGCATTATGACAACAGTGATGTTGTGACATGAGTATTTATAGAGAAGGTCCAATGTCTATCATGTAATCAATGTCCTGTGCGTTATGGTACTCATCAATATTGCCTTTGTGTATCATTTATATAGATGGGCCGCACTCACAAATATTGCCTCATTCGTGCGATGTTTCATTTTGATGAGCCAACGTCTGATCTGACTCCCGCAACAACCCAGATAGAATTAGGCACGATAGCCCATCCAGCCCAGAGCCCAGAATCCCAGCACATTCAATTCAGTTCATCAAAATTGCCCTCATCGATATCATAATTTGCAGACATTCCCGCTTCACAATAACAAATGCCAAAAACCATGTTGAAATCAACGAAAAACGCACTTTGTCTAGTACTTTCCCTCCCACTTGTCTCGCCCTGCCCATTCGCCAACAATAATGCAGCAGACAGCGTACTACCGCCCAACGATGGCATTCATCGCACAATGCTTCGTCGTCGTTTAACTGCCTTACTAGACAATCCCGAAACGAAGGCAGAGTTGAATGCCATCATTGACAATCGCTCCAAACAGCGTTCTCTACAGGGAGAAGACACCTGTGTATCTTTACAGACTTATGATGAAATCAATGATGATATTACAAGCGTGGCTGAATTGTTCATTGATAATGTATCTCGTGCTCAGTAAGTTTACCACAGTCGGGTGTCTGAAAACTATTTAATTAACAGCCAGTATAGAATAATCTCACATTGGTTTCGTATCCCTTGCTTTGTTCGCAGCTTCTTGGGCGGAATAGTACGTCTAGCAGCTCATAATTTCATGGACCACGATCAGAACAACCTCACCATTCCCATGGGAGCCGATGGCTGCATCGATTTTGCCCATCCTGCAAATAGTGGCTTGCCCGAAGATATTTGGTGTGATGAATGTGATTTAACCAAACTTTATACCAGTAACTACTCTCACATGAGCAAGGCCGACTTTTGGATCGCCGCCGCCAACGCAGTTATTTATTTGACGTCCAACAACGAGCTTGATCTGAAGAGCACATTTGAATATGGTAGGATTGACGCCGATTCTTGTCCTGACTCAGCCACTCGTCTTCCAGGTGCATCGAGTTGCTCCGAAGTCAAAACTGTGTTTTTGGACAGGCTTGGTTTGAATTGGACCGATGCCGTTGCACTAATTGGAGCACACACTATTGGCAGAGGTGATGCAGATTTTTCTGGCCATCATGGCATGTGGGTTGATACAGAGGAAGGGTCAATGGTAAGTTGTTTCTCTCGACTGATTTTGCATTGAGTGGTGGTACACAAATTGTGCTCATAATATGCGCTGCAAATTCTTATATGTTGTGTAGATATTTGACAAGCGTTACTATGAAGAGATATTCCGTCGTGCTTGGATTCCACGAAATCAAGACACTGATATTCAAGACTGGACATGGGGTAATCCAAATAACCCTCGTTTCATGTTGAACACGGATATCTGCCTCTTCTATGATATTGAGACTGTTACTACATCTCCTTGCTGTACGAACACCAATCGGGTAGGTATTGATGGTATTACCAACCCTTGTGATCGCAATGGCTTGGTCCTGTCCGACACACCCTGCCTCACTTATAGCGATGGCGACGAGCGCGTGGAGGCTGCCGCTGCAGTTGAAGACTTTTCCCAGCGACGTGAACAGGGTGGCTTCGGAAATGACAATGGACCGTTTTTCCGAGCTTTCGCCAGTGCCTGGAGGGATGCTACCACCAATGGATGGCCTGAACTCCAGCCTCTTGCGGCAAGTTGCGAGCCAACACCTCCCCCAACACCAGCACCTTCTGCTAGTCCAAAAAAAAGTCCCACGGGTGTGCCGTCTTCCTCGCCCACAAAGATGCCGACCTCTGACGTGAGTTGCTAAACTGTGTATACTTCATTCTTGTCGCAGGAGTACAATGCATCTAATGTCATATACTTTTCATCCCCATTCTAATCCAAAATACAGCCAACGACACCTCCATCGCTGGCACCTTCGAAAAGTCCAACCGAAAGCCCAACTGGTGTGCCGTCTTCTTCGCTGGTTCCAACCGAAAGCTGCTTGGACGCAAAAGGTGAGTTTTGTATGTTTTAGAGAGGTCGGTTTTGATCCTGTATGGCCATAATCTTTTCTCGGTTATAAGCTAACACTCGCTGCTTACTCTTCATAATCTTTGCACCAATCTAGACGATTTTCCTACTAAAAATGGCAATCTTAGGGACTGTGACTGGGTCATCGCAGGAGACAAGTGCCGCGGTTTTGCCCATCTCTGTCCCGTGTCTTGCGGTGAATGTGACTGTCTGCTGAGCAGAAGAGTGTGTTCTTCAAATGCCGACTGCTGCTCAAATGTTTGCCTGGATGGAGAGTGCCAATGCTTGACTAAAAATTCTCCTTGTGATTCGCCTGATCAGTGTTGCTCTGGCGTATGCGAAAACAATACATGCCAGAAGAGTCTATTTGACTAAAAACATGACTTTCGAAGCAGTGGGGTTGTCATACCACAGAAAAAGAGGCATCACAGGGCATCATGTATAATGCAGTAGACTAAAAGAAGCTATTAATGGTAGATATATACATCCAGGGCGGAGTCAGTTAATAGACACTAATAGTCTGAGAAAGCCAAAGCATGTTGTAATGGGGATCAATATAAAACTGTCGACAAGCACTGGAGATCACAGTAGTACAAAGGCCAACAGGCTGGAAAATATCTGTGGAATTCATCCAAACAACTCTTAGCACAGCAAATCAACACATCTTTTATAATATAAATTGGGGTTAGACAGTACTCCTGTCGCTGCCAAATCTCGGCAAATGTTCGTGATTCTGGAGGTATATTTGTCACAAAAGAAGGCCTTCAGATTGGATAGATGCTGGAATGATGCAATCAATGAAATGAGATGTATTTTTTTTGTGAGTTGGAGAAGAAGCACTTGACTCTAGAGAGGACAATACATGATCAGTTGAACAGGGTTATTTTACTCCAACTTATCAAGCAGCTACAGCTCTACTTGAAATCAGAAACACTTCCTTGCTCTTCTTCGCATCCGCTACTACCACATATGTGGCTTCTCTTTCTTTAACTCTTTCAGTTTTGAAAGATAAACTTCAACCTCTAAATGCAAAATGATTCATCCATTTCCACCCTTCTGAGCCGACTTCTTGTTTTGAGAATAATTTTGCTCGCATCTCGAGAAGATATTTATCTTTCTATTCCTACTTTGGCTTTGTAGCCATGGAAGATGAACCAACGGCTGAAAGGGGAGTGGGCTGATTTGGAGTCGACATCATATCCGGACTTCTGCATACGCTCCTGTTCCATCATTATTTGACGTCGAGCGTCTTCTTGCCGTCTCCTACGTTCACGTTCACCATATTCACCGTAAGGGCCTCGGTAGCCAAATAGGTCGTAGTTTTCTGAGGTCATGATTGCTTTGTTGGCTTGCTATGAGCTGAGTTTTCGATGATTGTTTCGAGTGCTTTTTTTATGAGCTACCACCAGCTATCACTTCTAGATATTCTATCATCTACTCACCTATATCGCTCCTACGGACGCACGACCGAGCTCCTTGCTCGAGAGTAGAAATGTGATCTTGCGATATCGTTGTTTTCAGGTACCTAGGAATCAGTACGAAGTGATCCAAGACCAGAGGTCCGATAACGGGACCAAAAGTTGCCGCCGAGGACTGACCATCTCGCTTCGATCACACATCATAGAAACACCACACATCATATGCATGCAAATAGCATCGCATCCTTTTCCAGCCAATGCCAATGATGCTTCATCGATCCCATAATTATAGATCAATCCCACCACACCGACAATTCTTTGTCTTACCAACGCTCTAATAAATCATAAAGTCGCGAGTTCATAAAACAAACAACAACCCAAACCAAATCCAATTAAATCAAACACTATCACATCAGCATCATGCATATTTCCAAAGCGTTTCTGTTTTCGCAACTGTGTGTAGTGGCATCCTCAGTATCCCTCCGCGGTGGCAATGACAATGAAAGAGAATTGAACACTCGAATCA